>JAPEIY010000019.1:1160298-1177138 GCA_026122135.1 Cathorops aguadulce | reverse complement strand
ACACACACACACACACACACACACACACACACACACACACACACACACACACACACACACACACACACACACTTTCCAAGAAATGTACAAATAAATCCAGGGGAATATACACGTAAATGCTTGTGTATGTATTCATTCCAGTATTTATTTTTTAATCCTTGCTTTTTAATCTGTTTATTTTCATGATATTTTTTTCTCAAATGACCCCCCTCCCAGCCTTTTTCCTCTAGCTATTTATTAATGTTTTGTTGAATTCTGTTGATGTTTTGCTTCAACACATTATTTCAAATGAGCTGAATTGTAATTACAGCATGCAAATCATTTTAGTTGTTGTGCTTGAACACACACCTATAGTTTTCAAAGCGTTTATTTATTTATTTATTTATTTATTTATAAATAACCATGTTTATACAGGAGGTTCTCATCACAGTGGTGTTTTTCAGAGAGGTCCTGCACATACATAATCATATCATATCTAAAATATTATCTAAGAATATAAAAGGTAAATATATATATATCTCATCTCATCTCATTATCTCAAGCCGCTTTATCCTGTTCTACAGGGTCGCAGGCAAATGTATCTAATTTAATTTCGCCTTCAAACTGAATGTCTTTTAAACGGCGTTCAAAACCATATTCTTCAGTAACCCAGAAAAATAAATCTGCATCATTTCATTGTTTGAAGAAAGTTATTTTAATTGCACCAAGTGTAATTGTATTTTGTGTTATTTAATCATGTAGCTACAAATATATAGCATAAGTCTAAATAAATAAGTAAATAAATGATTAAATACAGTGTACATTCTGTAGAATAGTGAACACTCACCCTGAATGAAGGCTGAAATTCAGGCGCTTGGACCCTCTTCCCTACTGAATGAGGAATGTGATACAGGAAAACAGGGTGGACGCGTTTGTCGTGGACCAAAAACAAGTGTAATAACCCCTTTGTAACAAGCCTCAGCGTCGCCTCCAATAAAAACAATAAAGTCATTTAGGCCAGACGTCTAGCCAGTTCCGTTGTGGTTTGTTTTGTTTGACCCCCCGAGACAAACAGCGCTTCCGAATCTGGGTCGTAAAGCTGCATTGCTCCGAACACAAGCCTCGGACTAGATAGAGCCTTAAAATCTCTTCACATCCTGCAATAAGTGTTTGTGGTGCAGTCAGAAAAATAAGGACATTTCTCATTGCTGTTTTTTTCTTCTTCTTCCTGGATTAGAAAACATCTCACAACAAAAGAGAAAACGCACAGGAGTGACTTCATCCGATTAGAAATCATTATCTAGTCTACATGTAGATCTCAGACATCTCAATCTGAACCTTTTATCATGCAGGCCTCAGGAGCATTCCCCCGCATGTGCGTTTTATATGTACAGATAGGAAGAGAATCACGATACAGCCCTAAAAAAATTATTTTTTAATCTTAGTAAGTATAAAACAAGATTAAATGTTGAGGCTTCACTTTTAGCATGACGCTAAAACTGCTCGCATTTCTAATTATTTCAGAGATATTTCTTCTGCTAGGCAATAATGAGTGCAGTGTAAAGTGAACTTCCCCTCATAGTTTTATAGAAAGAGGACTGGAGAAACAGAAGAAGAAGAAAAAAAAAGATCAGTCAAAGATGTAAAACAAAATCCCAGCTGTTTTTTTTTTTTTTTAATAAAAAGGCTGCAGGGATTCAGGTTCACTCCATTTGCTTTTCTCATCAGCAGAATAGTATATTTTTATACAAAACTGTGAACGATGTAAGAAATATTTCACTTTATAAGCGGACACAGATGCTACTTCAGTAACGGACTGTCAGTGACCAATAAAAAAGGCAAACAGAAGAAGAAAAATACTGCTAAGGCAAGATCATCATCATCATCATCATCATCATCATCATCATCATCATCATCATCATCATCAGGATTAAAGCGCTCAAAGGTAGAAACTAACAATGAAACTCATTTAAAATTCGACCTTAATGTTTAAAGTTAATATTATGTTACATTTATTATTTTGGATGACGACATATTTACCATCACAATAAACACCAATTCGTGGAAAATATATAATCTAATTAAACATTTGTTCAAAACTATGAGCTAATTAGTCACTGCTTGTTGCTTTGGGTCATGTCCGTGTTCATTTTTTTCATTTTCATGCGTCGGTTCTGAAACCAGATTTTGACCTGCCGCTCCGTGAGACTGAGGTCACGTGCCACTTCGTACCGCCGGTCCCGGGTCAGGTACATGTTGAACAGAAATTCCTTTTCCAGCTCTAAAATCTGATGTTTAGTGTAAGGACAACGTTTCTTTCTTGTCGACTTTGCATTTATCCAACTGACCGCGGGGTTATCTGGAGAGAGAGAGAGAGAGAGAGAGAGAGAGAGAGAGAGATACTTGTTCTATGAGGCTGTTTGCATATTCACTCTCTTTCTGCCTTTGTCTCAGTACAGTAATTAATTTGTTAATTGAATAGTTGTAAGAATGTATTATTTACATACAAATGTAGAATCATGAAAAATATATATTTTTTTAAATCCTGGAAAATTCCTCACAATATTCTAATCTCATTTCTAACTTTAGGTTTCCCTACAGTTATTAGGGATAAAATTAGTTCATCTGCTTAAAGTCTTTATTTTTCTGTGAAGCTGCTTTATGATGATGATTCTGTTTAAAGCGTGATGCAAATAAACTGACCTGATTTGACTAAACAGGAGCTTTACTCTTTCTTTCTAAGGTGAAATAGACACCAAAATAAAATATAAAAAGTGACTTTACTGCCTCGTAAGGACTTTTAAAGACATCAGGTGTCTGACCACTCAACCGTTTTTTTTTCTTTTTTAATTATTATTATTAGTATTTGTATTTGTAAGATTCTAGATTTTTAGAATGGCAAACACTGTATGTGAAGATTTTACAACAAATATAAACTTTTTTTTAAACATCACAAAAAGTGTGTGTGTGTGTGTGTGTGTGTGTGTGTGTGTGTGTGTGTGTGTGTGTGTGTGTGTGTGTGTGATTTTAAGAGAAATCCATGTAAATGTTTCAAATTTGAAAAATAAATTATTTTGTTTGAAGTGTCTGATTTTATTTTGTGCTCTCGTCGATGCTGCATTTTATCACCACTTTATGGCTCATTTCTGTTTATAACAAAAACTTGTGTAAAATTTACTCTGGACTGGAAATGTAAACAGCACAATAAATAAATAAATGAATAAATAAATAAACAGGACCTCGCTGGCAACTCTTAATCCTGATTTATACTTTTGAAAGTCTGATTAGTCTCTGTGCACCATCAGCACCTTGTGAATACTCTGTCTGTCTGTCTGTCTGTCTGTCTGTCTGTCTGTCTTCTATCTATCTTTCAATCAGAGTGAATGAAGAATAATTTAGCTGCCTTTCCACAGGTTCTCTCCAAAAGCCTGGTGTGAGTGGTGAGGTAAACATCATCCTGTATGGAATAAGGTCAAAGGCTTCATGTTTACATGATGTAGTAAAAATACTGAGTTCAGTGTTATTCAGTGACTCAGTGACTCTTCCTGCACAATCTTCCCTCTGCTTTCTGTACAGTGCAGGATATTGTGGCCAAAACAAGGGAAACTTCAGTTTATTAACTCATTTATCATTATTCTGTAAATGTCCAAGCTCATATACTTTAATATAAGAACATAATGACTTACAGAATGAATAACACATCAACATAGACTATTACTTTACTATACAGGAATTTTTAACACACTGTAAAGTGGATTGAATGATGCCTCTATTTTAAGTCACTCTCAACAAAATAACTAGGTTTAAACAGATTAATTTAAGCCAGTAGTCCATCTTTACTCGAGTTTATTTTGCCACAAGATGGCATTTTGCTCCATCCTGTAGGCACTAAACTCCTCCTGAAATATTTTATTTTACAGTAAACAGGCATTGTTGCTTTAAATTATTGGTTTTACCGACTGCCTTTAGCTTGCAAAACGGATTAGTGGCATCATCAAAATGTAAACAAGGGACTGTGAGAATCTGAGAAGTCTGTGACTGTGAGAATCTGATCAAACTCTGCTTTATAACCCACAGCAAATAATTATGTAAATATTTCATGATAAATGAAATGATGCAACATTGCAGCATCTAACCAGAGAGATCTGATTTCATCCAGTAATATCATTTTCCTCTAAACATACCTCACATTTTAAACTTATCTAATGTCCAACCACAAAATTAGCCTTAATCACATCAGATTTATTTATATTTTGCAGTAAACGAATGTACTTTTCATGACTTTGATTAGTCGTGTCATGTAAAATGTAAAGTGAGTAACTTACTGGGATCTAACTCGGGTTTGTCTTCTTCAGTCTTGTCCGAGATGAGTGCAGAAGAGTTGATGTGAGTCTTTGAAGGAGTCGATGGTTTATAGAAATAACCCGAATTCTCCTTCTGTTTCCTGCCTGAGAAGTCATCAGATTTCAGCTCGTAATTTCTGCTCACTGCAGGTTCAATCCACGGCTGTAAAAACCTCGAGTCTGCCTCGATGCCCGGATGTTTGGCATAAAACGCGGGTTTTTGTGAATATAGAGGATCCCACAGCGAGGTGAAGACAGCATTTTTGGATGCAAAACTGCAAGAAAGGTGTGAACAGTCTGCAGATAAAAATGGCGATGAACATACGTCTGTGAAATGCGCGCTGGCACTGAGCACCTCCTGAGGCTCAATGTTTATCAGTGAATCCACAAAATAGTTGGCCGACATCATGACGACGTTCTCGGGCTCCTGAACACACATTCACATTAATACGGAGTGTAATGTCTGTGTTTAGTGATACAGTCAAGACAGGTAATTATTTCTCTCGCGAATCCGTCTCGGCCATTGGCTGACATTGAACACGTGAGGGGGGGGGGGGGATTCGACTCTGTGGAAATATTAGGACAGTAGGCCCATTGGTCCTTATTTTAACACTCAGTAGTTTAGCAGTGCTACATTTACAGAACAGTTTTATCAAACCGGATTAATTTAATAAAAAAAAAAATGTATTGATGATGATGATGATGATATAGAGCTGCCCCCCCCGGCACGTCCTTCAGGGTTCTAGCACCGTGGCAACGTCGTTTTACTCAGTCACTATTTCATTCTCTCTGATATTTTGTTTTTGTGTAATTCTCGTAACATGGGTCGTTTTTAAGAAAACTGCCAACCAAAGTATTCCCTTATAGCTCTGTATCCAGATCGGAGGCATGGAGTAAACAAATCGTAACTGGTGTGAGATGGAGGAGAGTCATCATAAAGCACAACGCAAATAAAATGCGCAGTATGAACTTGGAACACATGAAACGCCCCGCTTACGGCTGAAGCAACAAAAGCACACGGGACAGTAAACTGCTAAATTAACTTTAAAACTGTCACACAGAGAGAGAGAGAGAGAGAGAGAGAGAGAGAGAGAGAGAGAGAGCTGTTTGGCATCGTGCTGCTGAATATTTTACAAAGACTTTTATTTTAAAACCATTTCACTTTTTTTTTTATGTCCAAAACAGCAACATGAAAAAAAAATCTATGTTTTCAGGTATTTTATTTAAACACATCACTATGTTTCGATATTGTATTTAGATTTATATTTTTCCATAAATAAATACAAAGTATTTTGGCTGTAGAGCAAAATAAAAAATCGCAAAACCTAAATTCCCAACTAACGATATTTAATTTGATGCTGCACTGAAAGTCTGATATTCTAAATAAAAGTAGAGAATTTGTCCCACATGAGATCCACATGTAGAGTTTATGGATAAAATTCACTGACGGCTTCAACAATATAAACTTTTTATTCATTCTAGCATTCATTTAACATGTGTTAAAGCTTACAACTTCACAAATAAGCTCGAACATGTTTAGTTCAAGCCCAAGGTTCAGTGACCTTTTAAGAACAACACCGTATATCACTTCTTGGATATACAATTTAAAGCTATACAACACTGAACAAACAAACAAAAAAATCCTGTTTCAAACAAAACAATGACTTTAAGCTTGAATCTAAACCCTTGTTAACCCTCTGGTAGCCGTATTAATGAAAGCAGTTTCAGGTAAAGACTATAATTAATATTTATCTCATTCTTGCTGTTGTTTTTCTTGTAAAGGATATTGTATTTTTAATCAGAGTGCAAAGCAGTTTTTACAGGACCACATCCTGAAAACTCGAGCTGCATTTCAATTACAATTTTACAATTTTACTGATCTTTTAACTTTCTTTGTCAATATAAATCTACCATATACAAATATACCATACCAATATACAAATATCATATCACAGGCTAGCTAACTAACCTTAACTATACCTAGCTAGGCTAATTTTAGCTAGCATTGTTTTGCTTTATCTCTGCTTTTCTTTTTTTATTTTAATTTTGTATGATTGTTTTTGCTCAAATATCGGTTGGCAAACAATAACGTAGTACACACAAATCTGTGAGGTTACTGGTATTCCTGTTGTGTTTATTTACTTTTTAATTATTTCCTTAAAACTGATTCTGCTTTCATGTGAAATTAATTCTCATTAATATGTGGTGTGCTGCACAACAGATAAAAGACGTCGTGAAGGGAAAATTTTTTTATTTTATTCTAAATTTATTCCTGAAAAAGCCAGTTGCACTTAAGTGTAGTCTGGTCTCAAGGTGGAGCAAGTTTAGTGTTTCTCACTGATAAATGTGTCAGTGATGAGAAAAGTCCTTGTCGTGGAGTTCATGTGAACTATTATTATTATTATTATTATTATTATTATTATTATTATTATTATTATTATTATTATTATATTTTCCTCTCATACCTCTCCTCCGTCTCTCATAGCTCTTTTTGCTTCCCACAAAAAGTAAATCGATCTAATCCGACTTCTTTTTTAAATTACTTTCACTGTTTACATTGACTCTCATTACAGGAAACAAACAGCTTTGTAGGTTATATGATGGAGTCTGTCTACAATTTGTCTCTCCTGGTGTTATTTATTTATTTATTTTTCGAATAAAGCCTCCTCTCTTGGGCCTCACATGCAGAGCAGCAACACGCAAGAGGATGAACTTGGCCATTTTAAATCCAACACTGTGCAGATGGAGCCTACACATATACTCCTGCCTCCTTTTACTTTACAAACAGTTAAATATCTTCACAGGGTGTTTATTTGACATGTATGTGTTTAGCTTTCATTGGTGTACAGGAAGAGTTTCGAACTCATAAGGTCCGGCTGCTGACACTGTTTATTAGTTGATTTAAATGAGTCCGGTTAGAGAAATATTACCCTCATAAACACTCTGGTGGCTCTACACAAGAGTTTAAACATGAGAATTCTAAATTAAATGAATTTGTTTAGTAAAATCAGGTGCACTGCGGTGCTGATTCTCCACAGAGCACTACAGTGAGTGTAAATACTTATGCGGAAAAGTCATCAGTAGGGCATATATGTAATATTTTGTGTGCGCACAATGACATTAAACCCCGTGTAGGAATTAACAAGGAGATGTTTTGGATGTTTATACGCACTGCATCCTGAACCCCGCCCTCTAACCCCGCCTTTCACCATAACCTTAACCATATTCCTAACTTTGACTCAGGAGGTTCTGTGAGACGGTGGGAGTTCAGTGGCAATGCTGAGGACAAAAGCTCAGATTTGTTTAAATAAACTGAGCATTTCACATTGCTGCTAAAACCAGTGAAGAGATTCTGGAACAAATAACTAATAAATACGTGTAGACAAATACGGAGTGATTATTTTAATTATGAGTAAAACAGACTTGTAAAAGAAAAGGAAGGAAGGAAGGAAGGAAGGAAGGAAGGAAGGAAGCCACTGGCCTTCCACGTGACCGGAATAATTTAGCATAATTCCGAAATTAAGTAAACTGTGGTCATTTTATTAGAACTGACGACAGTATGCAGCCTAATAAATACCCAATACACACAATCAGCGCTAAAGACCTATGAAGGCCGCTCTTCTGCACATCGATCTTCCATTAAAACATTGTTTATTCCCTCTATTTTGAAATAAGTATTGCATAAATTTAATTTATCTATGAGTTCATAAGAAGCAAGCAACCTAATATCGTGATAAAGCCGCCATGTTGTGACATCATAGAAACAACGACCTATTTGCAGAAAAAGGAGGAATGCCAGAGTTTGCCGATTTGCCATCCAAAATGAAAAATGATCAAAGAAATACAACAACGCGAGTAACATCAGAAATATTTTCATATCAACTGATATTCAGCTGTACAATGAAACGGATGACTGGAAAGCTCTGAAACTTATTTACTGCACTTCTGTCTGAATAAATTCACTTGTTCATGTCGCATAACGCCGAAATTCATCAAATTCCAAAGAAATAAAATAAAAAAAATCTTGAAAAAGGAAAAAGGTCCTATCAATTCCTCTAACGAGGTCTGTACGCCTTGAGGCATCAAACTCGCCCTTTTTTTCTTTTACAGCCCCAATTTAACTCGCTGAAGACTTTTATTGACGCATAAAACCAAAGAGAAGAGGCAGGGGGTTTCTGTAGATAACAGAGGCGAGACGGTGGTTCATTTCAAATACCAGAGAGAGAGAGAGAGAGAGAGAGAGAGAAGGGCAATTTGAAGTAAACGGACGCCCTTGATGAAGGCGAACTGACGTAATCAAGGCAGTTTCTTGTTGCCGAGGCAGGAAGTTGAAACCCAACAACATGAAACTACCTAAACCACGCATCAGCTGGAAGGGACCCGGGCTCTCCAGACTCCAGGCAACGACTTTCAGACAATGACAATCCAAATAAAATAAATAAAATATAAATGACTCAAACCGCGTCTTTTGCATCCAAATCTGTTTAACAATTCTACAGCTGCAAAAAACTCACACACACACACACTGCACGATATTAAACAACACCAACCCCAACATGAAAACAATACATCATTTTGTTCAAATTGTACATTTTCACTGAAACAAAGGAACACTTCTTCTCTGCAGAGAGCTCACACAGACCTGTCAACATCAAACACCCGAACCGTGGAGCCGGGGCTTAACTTCCTGCCCATTAAAAACATTAAAACACCATCACTGACTGTCTGAGTGTAACAGCGGGTATGCAGGTATTATGAAGAATAATTTAGAAAAAGGAATCATCTGTGTGTTCTCATGGAGGAGGCCTGCAGTCGTAGATTGTGGAAATGAAATAGAATTGCGTGCCTTTAAGCAATGGAAATATTTTAACACACAGTGTCACGGATAAAACAATCGAGCACGCGTTTCCGTTCTGCAAGCCGACAACAGTAGCGAGTGCAATAAAACAATTTAAAATGCCGCGAAGAAGAAAAAAAAAAGAAAAGAAATCCTGTGCATCCTGACAGAGCAAATAAAATAGTCCATGTTTTCATTTTCCCGCCACTAGAGACGCCAAAATCGTCGATAAACCGCAGCAACGAGACGTTAATAAGATCAATACTGAGTGCCTATCAGTGATGGACGGCCATGAAGTCCAGTGTGTCAGCCCAAGCAAAGGGAAAACAATGCCCATGTCTTTGCCCGAGATCTTACCTTTCACCGCGCCCTTGCCTTCCTTTTATACGACTTCCTTCGTCCCAAAATACCGCGTGGCTTTTTTCATCCCTCGCCTTGCAATGTTTTTTTTAATCCAACCATCACAAAGTAAGATCCTGACTCGTCCTACAGCATATGAAAAGGAGAAGCTCCTCTCTGTAGCCGAGCACAGCAAGCCCATCCTCCTCTTCACCGTTAAAAACACTTTTTACTGCAGCAGCAGCACATTGTAATTTGCAGATCATAAAAGGCAGCTCAGGCGATCCGGATCTAATACAGTGACACTGATATTTTATGAGTCTGACTTATTATGGTCACCTGGCTGATATTTAAATCAACCTTATGGCTTGAGTTTCACAATGCTACCCTTCCTTCTCTCTCTCTTTCTCTCTCTCTCTCTCTCCCTCTCGCTTTCTCTTTTCTTCCCTTTTGTCTTGGGCGTTTTCTGGGACTAAATCTAAAAGAGGATAAAAAGGTGCATACAATTCTCTCATTACTGCAGAAAGTATTTAATTGTTTTAAATAACCACAGGTACTCGATAGCCGAGGTGTGTTATTATATAAAGCAGATTTATAGCTGGATTTAAATGAACTGGATGAATTCGACACTGCGGATTTCTTTCTGTGCACTGCTGACAAAAATTGAGTAGAATATTTGTTTGAAATAAACGACGAGCCATTTAAAAAATATATTCTTCTTTTCATGACATGAGTTATTTGCGCGAATGCACGAATAACATGAAGAAATGATATGAAGAGGTTTGATTTTAGGTGAGAAACCTGTCGAGTGGGTAAAGCTCTAAGCCCTGGCAGGCTGCAGGAATTTCTTCCAGCTTCACGTGTCAGGACTGGATCCTCACCCGTAAAGTGCGATACTCTTTTTGGCCCCATGGTGGCGCTCTTCTCTCGCTCTCCTAATATGCAACCGCTGCAGGATATATAGATATATAAATATGTATAAGGACACACTCAAGCCATGATCTTTCTTCACTAAATGTGTCCCATTAAAATGCGGGTGACATCTGAAAGCTGTAGGAGGATTACTGCTGTAGAATTAAATTTAAGCCACACTCCAACACCCTGTGCAGTTCCAGTAGGGTTCTGTAACTCTATCTGAATCAAAGTGTGTTAGATTTCGGTTGAAGCGACACAGAAGATTACTTTTGCCTTCAGAAACCACGTCTAATCGATCTTCAAGTATAAACAGCTTAAGAGAAGACATTAAGTTCGAATTAAAGGCACATATTTTTTTTTGCTGTGTATGACTCAAGGTTTCAGCTGTGTGGTTATCAAGCCGATAGCACTCTGTATAGTACTCTGTATAGCACACGGCACTGTATAGCACTCTGTATAGCACTCTGTATAGCACACTGCACTGTAGCACTCTGTATAGCACTCTGTATAGCACTCTGCACTGTATAGCACTCTGTATAGCACTCTGTATAGCACTCTGCACTGTATAGCACTCTGTATAGCACTCTGACTCCACTATGAAGGTTCATGTCCTTTCATGAGATTGCAGCACTCCAAACAAACGCATTGGTTTGTTTGACCATTTAATGGCTTGATTACTGTGGTTTATTTCCTCCAGACTCTTATCAAGGGTATACACTATTTAGTGATAGTTATTTCTGTTTATTAAGATAAGGTTTACTTTCAAATATATTTATTCGCACCCCATGGGGAAGACTGATGTAGATAGTAGATATTTCTGAGTCACTTTCTGACAGAATGTGTCTCACACACACACACACACACGCACGCACGCACGCACACACACACCAGACATTTTTTTTTTTTTATAATGATTGTCGATATGATAGTGAGGAGCAAAAGTCTGAGAAGACACTGAAAATCTGGGATTTTCTTTAACATTTATAACTGGAAGAGTTTGAAAATTAAATGTTCAATACCTTAAATATTCAGTATCGTCAGTGTTAAATATTCAGACTCTGCACTGGTCAGTATTTAAATAGAAGCAAATTTGTGGTATTGACTGTTAACTCTTTTTTGTACAAAAGATCAAATTTTCCTCTGTGGCCGGCATGTCGGGTTTTTGTTGTTTTTTTCCAACACAAACTTGTGGAATTCAGGCAGCTCGAGTGCACGCTCTTATCAACACGCTGTCCTACAGGGGACGAACCAAATGCTATAACATTCTAAAATACATGGCCTGGTTTTTCACTCACGCTATTACTACTACTACTACTAATAATAATAATAATAATAATAATAATCTGTAATGGAACACGTTGTATAAAAGTAAAAAAAAAAATGCAAAACGGATATTTTCACTGGTGTTTTCAGATCTTTGGACTCCATTAAACATTTTATAAAGATTATTAAAGCAGAAATGAGAGATTATTATTATTATTATTATTATTATTATTATTTACTCCAGGACCGATAGATGTACACAAGGCGAGACGGCTGATGACATCATGTGATCATCGTGAAGCCCATTATGACCTGGTTGAAGGCCAACACCCAGTTTATAATCCTATAAAAACACAAAACCACAGCAGCATGTAAAACGCTGATGAAGATGGACTCAGACTTGACCTGAGTGAAACACATGGAGCTCTTTTGACGTGGAATAGCGATTTATTATAATAATAATAATAATAATAATAATAATAATAATAATAATAATAATAATAATAATAATAATAATAATAATACTTTTTTTTATCATGCTGATAAAACATTGTGATTTAAAAAAATGACAAAAATTTCAGTTGAACTCCAAATTTCCACAAAGCAGTGCTGTTTAAGTTCTCTAAAATACAATCTCGTGACTATGTTCTTATGGTTCTTTATTCTAGAGAGCGAATAACAAACTAAAAGACCGAGTCGATGTGTATGTTAGTAACAAATCAAATATCACTGAATGTCCTGATGTTACAACGAGCAGCACAGACCGGAAATCGAAACTAAAACACGGCTGTATCACCAAACACTAATTCTGTGTCGTAGCCTTTTAAAAGCAGCTTCACTGACATATGGAACTTCTGCAAACCTCCAAACTGAAGGTCAGTGTGTATTAAACCCTCATCACTGACATTTACATTCATCCAAAACAGACCAATATGGCACACATTTGTAAACTATTACATTTCTATCTTATTGAATGTTATAGCTATTAAACTGGCTGTTGGATTTGGAGCTCCTGATTTCTCAATAAAGATCTGTTTATTGTGTTCGCTTACATTTTTATCCTCGGTGTGAATTGTCTCTGTGATATTGTTTATCTTGGTTGGATTCACTTGTAGGCATTTATTAAGAGTCGATCTGTTTGACCTTGAATGTGATTGTGTCGGATTCAGACTGAGGTTCAGGCCTCGTTAAAGGCTCGCATTTGAAGGCGTTTCTGCAGAACTGAATCAATTATGTTTTATATTGAACCATGTTCACACACCACTGACAGCTTCTCGTTGATCCAAACTGATTTCTCTTGAAAAGTAGGCCACCTGAAAACAGAAGCTAACTGTGGACTGAATAGCTTTAGCATTCGCAGTTTTTACTCCCCGAGAGCCCCCCCCCCCGAAGATACACGTGGTGGGTTCAGGGTTCCACAACAATAAAGCGTTTCACCACTAACTTTTGTAAATATTTTGGATTAACACAGAGTGAGATAAAGTCGTTATGGTAAAGTTTTTACCCCAGACCAAATTCTCAGTCCTGTTTGTTTGTAAGAGACAATGCCACATTAATAGTGGAACGATCCGTTTCCATGGAAACATGGTGAAGTATTTTTAAATTAAAAAAAAAAAAACACGACCGACACGGGTAATTTTGAACTCTTGTGACTCTCTTTATTAATCCTGATATATTTACAATGTGGTGTTTACACTGAAAATGTCTGTCATTATTGTCTTACTGCATGTTCAAGATTTACAACAAAAGATGAGCACAAATGGCATTATCTTTATAATATAAAAGGAAGAAGAAAAAAACAAGGTTAATAAATCAGACATGGTGGAAATGACCTAGTGGTCAGGGACAGAGATTATAATAACATGTTGATGTGGACAAAATATAATTTCTTCATTAACATAAATCTGTTAAAGAATTGTCACAAATGAATGTGTGCTTACATATTCGGCATACTACTTGGTAAGGTACTGTGGTGTTTTGGATCTGGGAGAAGACAATACTTTAAGAAATAAAGAAAGACACGGCGTCCCACGTGACTACAGGTTTAAAGTGAGAGCCTGAAGCAGCTCTACGGTTCCAGGGTCAAGAAACATGTCATAGGTGTCATGTAAAGTCCTTCCAGTGTAACACCAGCGAAGAGAGCTTCTCAATACAAAGACCAGGGAGAGCTCCTTGAATCGTCTTCAGTTTAACATTCTTTTGAGCCGTTTGATCTGATCGCCTGGTTCTTCACCATTCCTGGAGAAATTACACATTGAATCCAAGTTTCTATGAACAGCAGAATATCCATCGCATCCACTGCTCATCACTGCTCTCTCATGGATTTGTAGATCAGGACCTTCAGACCATCACTGACCATATGCGGCGTCCATTGGTCCACTTCTCATTGACTGCCCAGGGGGTGAAGGTGGAGCTCTTTTCCTGCTTTCTGTGCGGAGTAAGAGCGCCATCGTGGTGGCTGCGAGTTGTAATTGCAATCAAAAACAAACTCATGACATGATCTGGAAAAGGAATTGATGGAATTTCTCTGTTTTTGTGATTTCAGTTCCATAAATCATTATTATATTGCACACATTATACATTACTGTAACAGGAAGAAACTTGGTCTAGTTATTCCATTTCTGTCATTAAATTCTAATTAATAGCTAATTGAACAATAAATACCAGGATTGTTAAAAGGTTAAATTTTTATTTTTGTTGAGCGAATACAGGAGAGTTAAACTTGTACTTTTAAGTCATAAATATTGGCACATGTTTACATTACGGAAATAAATTATGGGAAGCTGTCTGTCTTTATCAACAAGCTGTAACTTATTTTGTTAAACTGGACAGACTTGAAACAACATATGCTATTCTAACATTTATAAACATTCTAACTTTTGTTGAAAGTAGTGTGTGTGTGTGTGTGTGTGTACTGAGTAGCCAGATCTTTGACCAGTGAAGGTCACTAACACAGGCCCTTGTTGTCATTCCGGTTTCATGGCCTCATGCCCTTGTCTCCCTTCCTCCACACTTGGCACAGAGGATCATGATGTTCGTGTTGTTCCGAGTCCGATGCAGTTAAAATAGCTCTCCCTCTTCACACCCAGCAAGTTTTACTGAGGAGGTGAAATTTCATCTGAGTCTCGGAGACTCGAAACAGTCCTGGACACTCGTGTGTAACAACGTGTTTAAGCAGCACTAATGCTCCGAATATCCGGGTTATTACAGGCCTTGTGTGCACGATCATCTGCGCCAAATACCACATTTCAGAAAAGCAGAGCGTTTAAAATGCTCAATGTATTTACTCGGGCGGCACGGTGGTGTAGTGGTTAGCGCTCTTGCCTCACAGCAAGAAGGTCCTGGGTTCGAAAGGTTCTGGCTCATTTTGTGCTCATTAGTGAAGGTTCTTTTATTAATGTATAATATAAAATAAACACATCTGACAACCGACTAAAATAAAAAAAAAAAAGTATTTTTAGTCAAAGCGACATTCATTTCCACATCAGTTTAATTCATTAAGTGCATTATTTATAACAAACACTAAATTGCCCTGATGCGAACACTGAATACTGAATGAATGGCCTATTTTGCTCATAAATGCTGCTTTAGTTTAAGACTCAATGCAATCATTCTCAGAAATAGCGATTATTATTATTATTATTATTATTATTATTATTGCCACAACAACCTCCATTTTAAGTCAAATTAACGTCGTTGTGGTGGATTTTTCCTCGCGCTTCTTGCAAAAATGTCTCTTCAATTAAGCATTGTTTGGACTAAAATGACGACAGACAGCATTTGCATTTAATTAGTTGTTGTATTCTGAATTACACACATTATATAATTGTTACACGCTCAGCAGTCGTTTTGACATTTCAGCTTCAGAACAGTGACGTTACACGAGTTCAGATAGCTTTAGGTTTACTTACAAAGGCGTTTTAATTAAAATAAAACATTAATGACTGGAGGTGAAGCTGGTGATCTTCCGTCTCGAAAGCTTGGCGTTGTCCTCTTCGCGCGCGCGACCTCAACAACGGATCTCACTTGGCGTTGCAGCACCAGACCGACCCTCACATAGCAGCATCATGAAAGCAGCCGAATCTTTTTGGAGGCTCAACAACGAGATGTTACTCGCGGAAATGTTTTTAATGGCTCCTCCTCTTCCGGGACGTCAGTTCTTTGGAATGGCACCAAACCTCTCCAGGCAAACATCTCACCTTGTCTCAGTTATTTACTCCAGCAGTGTGTACAAAGGAATCACAGTGAACATGGGCTAAATCAAAGATGAACACACTGACGGCTAACAATGACGGTGGTACGCACGAGCGGTCTGTATTTCGAGACATCTAAGATATTGATTAGATTAGATAAAACTTTATTGATCCCTTTGGGCGGATATAGACTATACAGTCCTGATATAATGGGACAAACCAATTCACGCTCATTTGAGAAGGATAAGAAACTAATCCAAGGATTAGTCAGTTATAAAGTAGGCTACATACCAACAATACTAACAGCGAGGCCAAGAATGACACAAATGTTTTCATTCTGAGCTCCAGGGTATTGAGCAAATTGGTTCCTAAACCCTTTCCTCTACGTTTTAGTGTTTCACCTTCTCTAACACACATATACTGTCTTTAGAAAGACTGTTTATTCACATATCAGTTGTATTGGGAGTGTTATAGCTGGACAAACAACAAATATCCTTGGCTCATAGACTCCAAGACCAGAGCTGGGAATCACTTTGGAAAAGAAAAACATAACTCATGCTTATGTCCAAGGAAACTCTTTTGAAACATAAGTTGTCATGCAGAGAAAAAAAAAACTTAAACTCTTACATGGAGAAAATATATTTCCTGTTCACATGCTTAAAAGCCACTTGAGTAAGGGTGTGGTCATGTAGAGGCACAGCTATCACCCTTGAAATAGGCAATGCTGCCCCAACTCTGACCTCAAATCACATCTTGAGGGGTCTGTTGGATACACACAATGAATAAACAGAATGAATAATGTAGTATTTAGCTTTATGGTGCCTTCACATACTCTGGTAATTATAGTAAATACCAAAAACCGACGTCAAAATTGCACATGAACACCCACTCACATCGTAATTTCCACTGGAAAGCTGGAAGAATTTTTTGATACACGAGCTGCCGAGATGAGATAAACTTTGACCTTTCAA
>JAPEIY010000019.1:1134264-1147034 GCA_026122135.1 Cathorops aguadulce | reverse complement strand
CGCGGGAGAAATGGGTTAATTAGCCCTGACGTTCATTTTTAATGAATTTTCTGATCTTTCACACAGACACACCAATCTTATTCTCATGAACCCTTTCTCTGACACACGATACACTTCCTGTACACTAACACTCACTCACGCACTTACACACATCAGTTTGTTCTTCATAATGATGTTTTAATTCGCTCCTGAGTTAAATAATGTGTGTAAATGATATACAATTAAAGTCCTGATCAGATACACACGATTGGAAAACACTGATCACACACACACACGCATCTTAGGAAGCGTGAATTAGGCCTAATGAGCTCTTTGGTGACGGATTAAATTGTGCATATCAGGGAGATTAAAAGCCCAAGATTAGACAACACTCACTGATCGAACCAGTCTCTTTGTTTTCTCTTTCCTATCTTTTCTCTCTTTTCTTCCTCCTCTCTCACCCCTCCTCCCTCCCATTTCCACATTCAAGGTCTTCGTCAAAGGCACAGATCAATGACCACAGACAAACCACCATAAAGTGACCGAAGTCCGTCTCAAAGTCAAAACCGCAGCCATAAAGTACTTAAAATGCATGCAAACCACCAAATGACCAAAATGCCATGGACTGAGCGAAGCTAACAAAATAAGGAATGCTGAGCTGGAGGTAGGAAATTACAATCTTGTCCTCCGAGGCCTTAAAGACAGCTCAGAAATCCTGAAGAAGGCTAAAAATTCAGAAAAACACCGCGCTGTCGGACACAGTTTCCAACTCACACACGACACCAACGTGATCTCAGGAGAAACCCAACGAACTAGAGCCATGAAGATAGATTTTGGGTGAAATAAGTCGTAGGATAAGAATCCAAACCTCATGGCCTTCAATGTACACTTTATTAGCTCGAAGCTTTTCAGACCAACTTCTGGCTCGAATTTTCACTTACACTAAAAACAGATAACCAACTGGGAATATTTTTCATTCTGCATTTGACATACGTCACAAATTCATGAGTGCACATATTTCTGGGTAATGTCACTCAGCTTTGAATATTGCAAAGCAATTCTCTTTGAAATAAATAAAGCTTTGAATATAATTTTCAGTTTATTATTCATGAGCATTATTCTGAGTATAGTGATATATGCAGAAAATGGTGACGTATAAATCCTGAGACTCCTTTCATAACCCGATAGGCAACACACTTTCTGTCTTCATGCTCTCCATCACAACGCAGGGAAATGACGTCCACATTGCCAGCACACGAATAAATAAATGAAATGTTCAGGGATTTAAGCCAACCTGGGTGTGAGATTTATCCGCGGGGCTGGGAAAAGATTGTTCACTTCTTTTGAATGTTAAGTGGATTTGCATGTGCGGTTTGATTCAAACATCCGTGTGGAACACGAACAGACTTTTTATTAGTGATGTGGCCATGCAGTCAAACTGTGTTGTCCAGATGTGTATTTACAGAATTAACAAATTCAAAATTTTCTCAAAATGCATTCATTGATTAGCAGAGCGTAAGTCATTTAGTATTTATAATAAAACTTGAAAAATCCGTTTCACAAAAATGCGGGCAGCAAGTCAGAGTCATTTTAAACAAGTCAGGACGAAAGTAGGGCTTTTACTGTCAGGGCTGGAGGAAGAAGGCACGAGTAAACCTGCTTACATGCAAAACACACCGACACTGAGGTGCATCTGGCATCACAACAACAACAACAACAACAACAACACGCCGAGAAACGCTGTGATTTACACAAAGCCACTGGCCTTGTGTGTGTCTGTTTTTTTTTTTTTTCAATCCTAAGAGAGGCTAAGATAAAGATAAAGATGAAATATACTTTATGGTACCCATAGGAAAGTTGTCCTGGTCTCAGCATTGCTGTGCGCCTGCTGAAGCCATAATCACAAAGTACAAAAACACCCTTCACAAAGACAAACGGATAAACAGTACACAAGTCTCACACAAACCACAATAACACTGAGTACAGTCATGGATGGAACAATTTATCATATTTAGAACATGTGTAACACACACACACACACACACACACACACACACACACACCAGTATCAAAATAGAAAAATTAATGACATATGTTTTGCGTCGACTACTACTACTACTACCACTACTACTACTACTAATAATAATAATAATAGAATTCCACAAAAGTAAAGATAATCTCATGTGTATTTATGTTTTTTAGAAAGTAATCGTCCATCTTCTTGTTCATTTCTAAGAAGAAAAAAAAAAAAGCCCGCACTTTATCTCCAAACTCGTCCTGACTCAGGATATTTCATATCTTCATATCTCTATTGCACATGTATTATTTTATTTTATTACATCCTCTTTACAGTCTCGTAAAAGCATTCAGCATTGTACCCAGTTTACATAAAATGAACAATCACAGCACTGGATGTTATGTTTTCTTTTCTCCTGTCAGCGCCTCTTAAAAGGATTTGTTTAAGAAGGACAAACTCTTGAAATGTTAGTTTTTTACCTTCTGAATGTTGAGTTTTGATTATAAACTTGATGGAAAAGAGCAAACGGTAACGTTAGTATAAACAGTGTTGGGTTTTTATAGATCAACCAAGAAAATTAAATCAACGAAATGACCACAAAGACATTGGAAAGAGATTTTAATGGACAGGAGCTGCACATTTACACTGATCGGCTGTCATTTATTTATACTGTTTAACAAAGAAGGTGCAGCTGAACAAATATATCGAACAGCAGGATCATCACATAAAGGAAGAGGAGAGCACATTGTATTTCATCACAGTTTTCTTTACAAACTTTTTGGGACAAAATAGAGGACAGAGAGCAGCAGAAGCGTTAAATAAGCGACTCGTGCATGCAGTAACCGGGCGCTAGAGTACAAGCTTTTCTCTTCCCCTCCACACCACACTGGGACTTTAGCATTATAAGGTGCACACGTTCTCTCATTTATCCTTAACCCAGGTAGAACCTTATAATGCTAAAAATCAAATATACAACACGATCTCAAGACAAATTCATAGGGATTCCAAACAGCCATAACTGGTCGAGATGAAATCGCAAACATCACAAAGAGCTTCTTTGGATAGATCAGGATTCTGTAGCTTCCTAAAAAGGTTTCTGTTTGAAACCCAAACAGGGAAACACTCTGTTTATAAGTTGCTCCAAAGGGAAAACCAAATAATTGGAACCTTGAAGGGTTTAATACTTGAGTTTTTCCCCGAGAGTGTGATCATTCATAGCTTTGCAATTAAATTTCGGCTGACTCGAATTCTTATGAATTGCCGATCGTGAAAATGGTTTGGAAATAAACAGTGAAATGCATAGACACAGCAGATTTCAGTTTGTCAATGATGAGCAAAGACTCACTGCAGATGCATAGAAATATTTATATTTAGCAAGTTGATGAGCAAAGACTCTTCATATCTCCAGCTCTTATTGCTCAGCCATGACTGCTGCACTGCAATCCTCTGCCAGATCAGACACAGAGTCTTCACATTCAGAATTTCACTGCGCTGGGTAAAAGTTGTTTAATGCAGAAAATGAGACCTTTAAAACAATTCAAAGAACCGTTTTATTTCATAGCCTTCTATACTGGAATAGAGAACGTGTCGTTTTGTAAATTAACACAGTAAAGGAATGTTTTGTTTTCTCAGCGAAACATATATTAATAATTAATTTGCTTACATGTTGTCTCTAACCTAAACCTCCTAGGAAGATACACGTCTTGTGTAAATACTTGTATGAATAATAAATGCTGTGTATCTGTGTAATTATAAGTGTGTTTTATCGCAGTAAGCAATTCTTTTTTAAAGAAATTGATAAATATTCGAATAAAAATAATAATTTGGTAAAAAGTAGGTATAATAATAATAATAATAATAATAATAATAATAATAACGAAGAAGAAATTATACGAGTAATAATAATAATAATAATAATAATAAACAGATTCTGCTCCCAGCGCCACTTTGTCAAAAATGAGAGCAAGGAAGAAAAAAAGACAAAAATATATATAAATATGAACAGGTTAATTTCAGTATACTTTATCTATACTTTGGGTTACAGAACGTTTTGGCGTTTTCGAATACGGACACAGCCACACCCATATCCATTTATGGTGTGTTCATGCTAAGGCTGCAGAAAATTCAGATATTAATATTAAAATTATAATTGTACCGCATGGTGCTTGTTTACTTTAATTACTCTGAATTAACCTTCTCTTCATACATATGATCAAACCTGTCGCATAAAAAAGCTTCACATCAGGTCGTTACATTAAGTTTGGATTTATACCTTACAAAAAAAATAAATTAACATGCTTTATTCTTAATGAGACACTAAGAAGTTCTCCTACACTGATGGGGAAAATTCAGTGAATATAGTGTTTCACTTTAAACGTTTTTAATGAAATAATAAATACACTATAAAATCCTTATGAATATCTGAACAGATCCCCCCCAGGGTTCTTAGAATTCTTGGGACCCACTGCACTCATGTGTGAGGTTCTACATCAAGGGCAACTCTGTAGAACCGAAGAGCTTGATTTACTATAATTATTTTTGCATATATTTTTTAAACATGTATTTTCGCATTATGTCTTTTGCTGTGTCATGCTATAACTCAAAGCTTTTTTACTTCCTACCTTTTTTTTTAATCACGAGCGCAGATATTTTGCTTGATAAGGCGCTTCTACATTTCACAAGGTGTTCGTGTTCCACCTTGAACATGCTAAAATGCTAAATTCTGTTCGTTTGTAAACTAAACTTTCAAGTCAGTTGTGTTAAGTTTGTTGACAAAAATAAGTATTATTTACGAATGGAAAAGTGAATTGTGCGCACATTTTGCTCGCGCAAGCAGGGAAGAGCGAGCGAGCGAGAGAGAGAGAGAGAGAGAGATGAGGTAAGAGATTGAACTCCAGGATGTTAATGATGTAGTATAAAATAATTAAATCACTCGAAGTGTTCAAGACTGTGCGACATGTGCGGATTGTGTAGTTGGTGTATTAAATGTGATTTGTCATATACAAATATCAACTAATTTTTAACAGCATTACTTTATCTCGAACTTTCGTAATTCAGGATTTCGGTGATGGCCATTAACTTCAGGAAGGGAAACTTTTGAAAGCAAGCCTGTGTGATGAACTCCAGCAGTCGCGTTACTTTACATTATTTGGTTTGATGGGTTTGTTTGCTTGTTTGAACTGATACACTCAGTAAAATACCCCGTAATGGTTCTATTTGGAACCTGGGAGAAAAACACTCAGTTGTCGGGTTCTACCTGTCAGGGTTCCTGAAAAGAGACACCTTGTGGGTTCTAGACGCCTCCGAGTGAGGCGTTAACTATATCTATGGATCAAATCTAAATGTATTCAAATCTTCTTCTGGTCTAATATTGGTCGTGTTTTAACTCTCATTTGTGGTCAAGAGCTAATTCCAGATTAAAGGGGTTTAATTCCACATTAAAGGCGTTAATTCAACACTGAGTGGCTTTGCGCGTTCTGAGCGCTGTATTTTGAATCCAGCCCTCGTGATTTCGCTGCGTTTTCTGCATTAATTCTACACAATTCTACAGCATTAACACCTACGTTATTGAATGACACACCCTCCCCCCAACCACAGTGATTTATTAACATCGTCAGTGTTTCTATAAACCCCCGTGAGCAGAAACGAACACCACTGATGTCAGTTCGACACTGTCAGTTATTTCAACACTGGGTTTTTTTTTGTTTTTGTTATTTCATTCACTGCTACTTTTTCCCTAAAAGAAAGATAGAGCCTGTTCCCTCAGCATCAGTCTTTTCTTCTTCATGCGTCGGTTTTGAAACCAGATCTTCACTTGTTGGTCGGATAAACTGAGTCGGTCCGAAAGCTCCTTCCTCCGCTGTCGCGTGATGAATTCGTTGAGCATGAACTCGCTCTCGAGCTCGGCCAGCTGCAGTTTGGAATAGGGCTTGCGCTTCTTCCGGTTCCGCGCGTGCGCCGGGTACCACGGAGCACCTGAGCACAGGTGAGGGAGGGAGAGGGGGAGGGGAACAAGCTGAGAAATCAAATACTTTCAATCATAGTGCTGTTTTAATTAGTGAGACTGAGGCGTTTAATTATGTGGGAATAAAACACTTATTAAACTTTTTATAAAACTTAAAGACGCCTCTGGGTTTAATAAAGTTGCATTACAGAACACTGCTGTATCCACTGAGTCCACCATGCAGCTATAATACATGGACAAAATATTTTAACAGCGCTGTATTTCAGCTTGACACTATTAAAATATTAGCTGTCATTTCAAAATAATATTTTAGTGGAATTATATTGTCTAGTGTCTGCTTTTTTATCGTTATCTTTACTTTTAATATAAAATAACATTAAACAATTATAAACTATTGAATTTTCCAAAAAAATACACAAAACACGTGGCATTTTGAATTTCTTGATAAGCTAATCTGTGTGTGTGTGTGTGTGTGTGTGTGTGTGTGTGTGTGTGTGTGTGGTGATGTGTTTTGTGTGTGGGGGGGTGTGTGTGTGTGGAGACTCTGGGATGGTGGATATTTGGGTCCAATACAAACTTTCTATCATGTCCAAGTCACTTGCAATATTATTTGCATTTGCGATAAAAAAAAAAAACAAAAACAAAAAAACAAAACTGTAATACTTGATGATGAGATACTTTTAGTCTTGGCACTGCTGCAAAAAAAAAAAAATACATGAACGAAGCTATAATGTGTATCTGACTCCATTTTTTTTCACCTCACTGTATCTGGTATTTTGTTTTATTGTCCAATAATCGTTTACAATTGAATAAAAAGCTAAGTGTAAATACTGGGGAAATGTTTTTCTAATGCCTCCCCTAGTGGTAGTGGTGTCTATCCCAGTGCCATGTTTTTGTGTTTTACTCCCTTGTTTTCATTGCACTTTTATTCTGTCCCAGCACGACAGAGGTTTAACAGAGACACAGCAGTGCAGAGAAACAGCTAAGCCATTGTCGCAGACTTTCATTAAGATAAATGTCTGCGTTTGTTGGCTGGTCTTGTAAAAATCCTGGAGATTTGTTGGATTTGCACTCAGAGTACTGTCTCTCTGTCTCTGTAATGCTGAGACCCTCAAAAAGCGAACACATGGTTAAAATAATAATAATAATAATAATAATAATAATAATAATAATAATAATAATAATAATAATAGAGTGTAAGCTTGCTCACCTCCACCTTGGGTTGTGCTGCATGCATGAGATGCTAAGGAATGGGCGATGCTGCACGACACTTTTTCCGGTTCGTGGTGCGAGGACCCTGACTCCGACTGCATGGCGTGACAGGATGGAGGATTCTGGCTCACTTGCTCTGCACCGTATCCGTAGCCCATCATGCTAGCATCTGCCACTCCGTGCTCTCTGACTCCAGGCACAGAGGAGTCGTCTCTCGCCCTGTCATCGCGTTTAAGGTTGGCGCAGCTCTCCCGGATGTTCCCTCCTCCACCTCCACTTCCACTGTAAAAGCATTTGCTCTCTTCCTGCCGCGCAATCTCGCACGCTCGGTTAAAAGTGGGGTTCAGGGACACCGGGTTGCCAAAAAACGGCTGCATGTATCCGTTGCACGGCTCCGGTTGAGTCCAAACATTGTCCCGTCTCGCGTAAGGGAGGGAAGGAAGCGCCGCAGATGACCGGAAGTTGTGGAGGTAAAACGCGTCTCCAGTGTGGATGTTCACCAAAGGTCCCACAAACCCGCTATTGAGGAGGTTATGCTCGCCCATTTCGCCGGGCCTGAGCGCGAGATTCTAGTTTATAGCCGAATATCTGACATTTAACGTCGTTAAAACGAGCGGCGCGTGCCATTGGCCGAGATACGCAGTCACGTGACGCCCATGGACTCTCCTTTACCACCCAAAGGGAATCTTATTTTTTAACTAAAGAAAAATGTTGACTAACGGAATTTACATACTAAATTAAAGCGCGTGGTGCAAATTTAAAAAACTGTGAGCAGATTATATTAGGTGGATGGATAGATGGATCGATGGATCACTCTACGTATATTTATATTCCGTGCAAAAGTAAAAGGCTTTGCTGAACAGGTGCTGATTCCAAACCTAAAGCATTTATCCTTTTGTTTTGAAGACTTCACCGCCATTTTAATAACTTTATAGTGAAGGACTTGGTTTTAGATCAAACTCCAAATAAATTGAATGTCACATAAAGTGGAGAGGCCTCCATTTTACAGGCCAATATTAGGGAACAGACAGATGGCTAAAGCCACACACTCATCTGATACTTTACAATAACGAGGTCATCGACAGCTCTGTAAAATAAATGCACTCGAAGGCGGCGGTGGATTTTAAGAGTGGGCTTATATTTCTATTTTTTTACATTAATCTTCAGTAGATATCCTATAAAACACTAACAGTTGGTCATATAAAGAATCCCTACACTTCACTTAGTTTACAAGTGTGTGAACAAAACGCCAAGACATTCATTTAACATATCTAATTAATTAAAGTGTACAGCAATGAAGGATTTATAAAGTTTGCACACAGAACAGAGAAATGAACACAATCCTGATGGTCAAATCCGTGAAACGTTTTCATGCCGACGGAGTGTTTCATTTCTAATCAGGAGATTAGACTCGCAGTGGCCAACTTTACAGCAACATCATTATTCTTTTCACTTTTCTTGCTCATAAAATAAAATATAACTCATCAAACACGATTAATTATTATCGATCGATCGCGCAATAAGCAGATTAGAAAAATTATAGTTTCAGGCCAAAACATTTCTCTCCTCTTCGCCTCGTCAGCTGATTCAGGGCCTGGACTTGATCTCTGACAAATAGTTTGTCCAAAGCATTAAAAACAGCAAAAGAAACATGATATTGTTGTCCAGGATTCTAGTTTGTATTGTGTATTAAATCCGAAAAAGCATCCAAACTTTTCAGCACTGTGATATCAGGGATATGCTGATGCTGATTTTTTAAAACATTGTTCTGATGTCACTGAACACGGAACATCATGCATTTGGATGAAGAAAAAAAGAAAACAAGCAAACTGGATAGTGTAGCCTATATTTCCTGTTACGAGCTCATTATTAGATTGAATAGTGATTAAACAATTTTGCTCTTAGAGCTGATTATAGGTCTACAAATATAGCCGATACCAAGATAAATATTTTGTTTATCGTGCGCTACAAAAACTTTATTTCACTAATAAATCCGTTTATAGAAGAGTCTGGGATGCTCTGAGGATATATGAAGCGATGTTATTGGTTTTGTCGTCGGAATAAGCAGCAGTTAATAAATCTCACATGAGCACAGACACAGTGTATAATTAAAAACAGAATAAATTAACATCTCTGTCTGTCTGTCTGTCTGTCTGTCTGTCTGTCGCTCCCCCACCCCCACCCCCACCCCACGGGTCCTCAGCAGGCTCTTGAACACAAACAGCTGAAAAAGTAAAGAAGCTAAACACTCCAGCCAATTCACAACTCAAAACGGGAATAAAGATCAAAACAATTTGTGAAAAATCGAGCCTTATCGTGGACTTGAAATAAAAATCGGCATCAGAGCGAGTTTCACTGGGTTCATTTACGAGGAACTGAACATCACACTGAGGCATACATTGTGAAAAAGAGCGGGGGGGGGGGGGGGTGCAAGTGGAAATAGCAAACAGATTAAATACGAGTTCGCGAACAACTTACGAGTGTAGATATGGAACTTTCTCACGTCTTCTCTTCCACATGTCCGGGAAATCACTCTGTTCTTCCAAAAATATTCAGCAAAGATTCCTGAACATTCACACGACAGGAGTTCCGGTTACAGCTGTCTTCAAGCTCCTGCAATGTTTCCTCGACTCATCTTTCACGCTATTCCTCTTTCTTTCTTTCTTTCTTTCTTTCTTTCTTTCTTTTCTCATAAGGAGAAGAAGCTTTTCTCCTTCTCGGCGCCTCGTCCAGTTCAAGGTCACTGTCTAGTGCACTGGAGTCCAGACACCACAAAAGTGTCATCAAAAGGGTGTTTCCTTCCGCTGCTTTAACGCTGTCTTTTTTGTGCAGTTGTGAAAAGTTGTGATTATATTTTTCCTGCAAATCAAACACAAATGGGCATGGTGCGATACGGCTGAGATTTAGACTTTAAATATTAACTTATTTTATTTATTTTGCTAATTAGGCTTTAACTATTAATGTCCTGTTAAACAAAAATGAGGATTTTTTTTCATGCTGTAGTAAATATAGCCTAGAAATACTTTATTTTTTAAGGCAACTATATTACATGTATATAACAGACACAACTGTGATATTTACACCGTCATTTGCGACTTTTCTTTTTATTTATTTATACTAGCGAGATAGATTATGCACAACGAAGAGGGAAAAAACAGAAAATAAAACTAAAAAGAAAATGGCAGGTTTTAAAATAGCAGCACTATTTTTAAGCCTCAGCGCGATTAATATGTATATTATATATATTTATTTCATTATAATTACAGCCATTATAATGAAATAAATATCAAAGTTTGGCTCCTCATATAAAACAAACCCACGTCATTTTTCACTATAGCGCTGTGTGTGTGTGTGTGTGTGTGTGTGTGTGTGTGTGTGTGTGTGTGTGTGTGTGTGTGTGTGTGTGAATGACAGCATAAGCACAAAATAAACATTTTATCATTGTTACAAACAATGTCTGATTTTATGTTTTTTAATGTATTTGCATGTGTATGGTTTTAAATCTGTTAATATCAAAACGTTTCTTTTTGAAGTTAAAATGTAATTTTATATATATATATATATTTTTTTCCTGTCACTTTGACATAAAGTCACAGTTTTTACCGAACGCAGAAAGGACGCTTTAGGAAACTGAAATAATGCTGATTTTCTCCACAACGTCACTATGCTTTATACATGCACAACGTGAATATTAGGCCTATAATTTATAATATACAATATTTTCAAAACATTTGCGATCAGTTACAAGTGTGTGAATTTAACTATTTTGAGAAACACTGTCTACATCAGGATAAGAAAGTGTTGAACTGCTGAAGTGAGCATAATATTGATATAAAATCTTTACTTTTAGCCTCTCTTCATACCGAGTGTCTTACAGAACAGAAACGTTTACTAAAACTGAGATAGAAATCATTTCTGCGTCATCATTTCATACACTGTAAAATAGAGAGAATTTTTTATTATAGCTTCTACTGTCAGGTGAGATTAAATAAAAAAATAATGTTCAGAGAACATAACAATCCCCACCCCCACCCCATTTTTCTTGTTTCGCTGTTTAATGAAGGCAATGTGTTCAATTTAAAAAAATAAATAAAAATGTTTTTCAGAAGGTGCAGTTACTCAGATCGGCCACCAGAGGCTGTAGTGCACCATCTTATCTGCTCAGACTCCCAAAACGCAGCTGTAACTGAAGTGTGTGTGTTTTGATGATTAATCAGCTTCAAACATACAAATAAATTAATATATCACCTTAAAAATAACCTCCTGTGTGTTTATTATAACACCGTGCAGTATTACAGGATTCATGAGCATTGAATACACGACATGAAGCTAATAAAAAAAAAAAAAAATAATAATAATAATAATAAGGTAAACGTTTACAGTTTTCATGGGAAGGAGTGAAACAGAAAATTTACGAGACAAAAAAATCTGAGGAAAAATATAAATTAAAAAAATTGTAAAAAAAAAAATAAGTTTAATTATTTTCAGTTATAACACTTAATGTCTATTACACTTTCATATATTAATGTGGTCATTTTTTAAACCGTATTGACTTTAAAACACACTTTAGAATCTGTAATTCTGTCTAAACTCCTGTAGTAAGTCATCGAAACACCCTGACATCCAGGAAAGCTTTCTCAAAAAATATAAACCTACAATCAGTTATCATTTCTTCTTTTCTTTCTTTCTTATTTATGTCGATTTAGAAAAGTAAGAAACAGGAGAGTGTTTGTCTTTTACACTTTACATAAGCTTATCTGATTTAATTTGAATCTTTTTTTATCTGATTTAAAAAACATGAAAGAAAAAATTAAAATAGTTTTTTTTAACTGTGTGAAAATTAAAGCTTATTAAAAGCATAAAGTATGAAAGGTATGTCTTTATCAGAAAGTCTTAAATAAAGCATGATCTCAGTACAGTGCTGAAGCCTGGGAGAGAAATGAAAACTTTTCATTCATTATTAATAAACTAAAGCCGTCATGATGTGCACGAGACTGAAATGTAAACAACACATTGTTGAAAACTGTTTATTTCTTTTTGAATTAATTAATAAATACCTGTAACAAATAACATTAAAAGTGATAGCAGTTCTATTTAATTTTTACTATTTTAATGTTAACTTTAAAAAAAACTTTTTTAAATAGAAAAATATTTTTAAATTAATTTTTGTTTTATTCAGTACACATTGCTAACAGCTGATCTAAAATCTAAAATGCAATCTAATTTAATATCATATATGCCGTTTGCTCATCGTGATCATAATATATAATATATAATTAAAAAAAAAAAATCTGGGCTCTCCCCCCTTCAGTTATATTCAAGTCATCTCATCAGGTTTTCTGTAAACTAGATCCCAAAGTGCCATCATGACAGAGAGGTTTGTGTGTTTTTATGTATTTAATGCCATCAGACTGTGATTTAGTAAAAGTCTGCTGATTAAAGTTACAGTTAAACTCAATATAAGAGAATAACACTAAAAACATCCAAACGACATGATTTAACAAGTATAATATAGTTTCTTTTTAACACACACACACACACACACACACACACACACACACACACACACACACACACACACACACACACACACACACA
>JAPEIY010000019.1:1111876-1124382 GCA_026122135.1 Cathorops aguadulce | reverse complement strand
ACACACACACACACACACACACACACACACACACACACACACACACACACACACACACACACACACACACACAATATTAATTTGAATGAAAATCTTGCAGATTTTTTCAGTCTGTCTCTTCACTTTGCTGTTTGATTTTTTTAGACGTGCAGAAGCATCAATTCTTTTAAATATAACACACACATTTTATCACAGGTTTAAACACAGATTATTCCGCTTCTGCAGTAACTCCATCTACATTCACTGAACAAAAGGAAAATATCACAATATCATCAAATCTAATCATTTATTATTTTACACTGTAATTTATTTTCACGCAGCCTGACAGGATTTCAATTTTGCTCTTTTTTTTAAAGGGAAATAAATATCTGTAAAGTCTTAAAGTAAAGCAGTGATATTTAACAGTGGAGGCTCCAACACGAGCCGGTGGGAGTAAAACATGAAACATCTCCTGTGGGTTCTGTTCGGGTTCCTGTGCCTCCAGAACCAGGCTGAAGGTCTGCTGATGTTTATTTCTGAGGAGAGAAGAGAAGGCGAGTTAAAGTTCATGTTGGGTTTGGAGGTTGGTTTTGTGGAAAAGAATAACTTCTTAAATTTTTAATTGGGCCAAAAACAAACGCTTGCGATGTGCAATAAACTTAAAAATAAATAAACAAAAAGAAAGAAAATAATTAATGAATTAAACCAAACAACATGTGCACGAAACATGAGGCAACCCTGTGTGTGTGTGTGTGTGTGTGTGTGTGTGTGTGTGTGTGTGAATAAACACGTATTATTATTATTATTATTATTATTATTATTATTATTATTATATGCAGACAGCAAGTGGCTGAATGAAAAGTCTTAATTTTGTGTAATGTTTTTTTTTAAATACTTTTTTTTTCCCCTCAAGTATTTTATTTATACATCTCAGCTGCCAAGTCTGTCTTTGTATTTTTGGATAATATTTAATTTTTGCTGCTTTATTTTAATAATCAGATCAATTTTACTGATGTTGAAGGAAATTATTGTGCCATGTTCCTCAAAACAATGCAAAATGATAGAAAGAAATATAACAAATAATCAATTTGATTAAAAAAAAAAATAAGACAAAAAGAAATGTTCTTTAAAATCTGTACAAAATGTGCAAAAAATAAATGACCAATTTAACAGTGGAGGTAAAATGAAACGTGAGTGTAAACAGGATATAAATATTACTGAAAATAAAATATTCTTTAAAAAAATACTGAGTGTTTAAGTTTTACATACAGACTATAAATTTGAATAACTCAGTGATACAACATGCTGTGTGTGTGTGTGTATACAGTATTTTAAATAATATTTCATAACAACAAAGCTCCTTGTGTATAAGGAACAATCCAAACATTACAGAAAGACTCTTAAAGGTCTCCGTCATGTTTGTGCCCCAGCCCAGTGTCGCCCCTCTCACCCCTCACCAGGAAGTACAATGTTCTGCTCATCGATCTCCATCTCCTCTTCCTCTTCGTCTGGGTCCTGAATGAGGGAGGAGTGTGACAGGTTTTACAGCATTGCAAACACAACTGTCCTTACTGGAGCTCTTCTTAACTCTGCTGAAGATTGGTCCAGGATTGAAACCTCATTTTTCAAATTCCTTCTGCTCTTTCCAGCAGGAAATCTGGATCTTTCAGGAGCAACTGGTCTTAGTGAATGTTGCAATGGAGAAACTATACACCATCACCCATTAGCGACCATCTCTAAAGTCCCTGATGTGATCTGGTCCAGATACAAGTTCTCTCAGAAATGAGGGTCATAAAGTGTAGCATTCAATGTTGCTGTGTTGGTACCATCAGAGGTATCTCCTGTGCTTTTAGCATCCATCTTTTGCATGGAGTGTATCTTTAAATATTTACTTTAAAATGTAATTATGTAACTTAAATCTTTTTTAAAGGTTCATTAAAGGTACAAATGAAACAACAACGAAAAGTTGTGTAGCCTTTCAGATCTACTCCCTTCTCCTGTTCTTCTCGAGCCTCACAGTAAAATATTACCTGTATCTTCACTTCTGAGGAACTTTACAGCAACTGTGTTGATCCTGGAGGATACAAACTTACAGAGGGGTACACTTTCCATCCAGTAAATCTACACTCTCAGAAATAAAGGTACTAAATGGTACTGTTCCTTGTCTCTGGGTCAGTACTTTAAAGCATTCATATCTTTTAACTGGAAAGGTGTGTGTCGTGTAACTTTTACAGCTTTTCTTGAAAATGTAATTACAGTCTAATTTTATCTATTACATCTTTTTTAAAGGTTATGATATGGACATTTATAATACAGGAACATAAGGGTTCCACCCCAGAGCCAATTAAAGGTACAGTTTATTTTAGGTACCTTTTCGTGTCGCCCGTCAGAGCGGCTCCCAGCACCTCCTTCACCCCAGAGACAGGAAACGGTACCTAGTTATGGCCCTCAGTGATGAGTGTGATGAGTACCCTTTACAGCAGGTGGATCTGAGAAGGTCCAAATTGACAGTGGGGCAATTTTTCTATCTAGCTGATCTACTGTACCAGTCAAAAGTTTGTACACCTCTATTCTACTCATTCATAGGTGTTTCTGGATTGTGATTATTCTCTACGATACTGAAGACATCAAAACTATAAAATAACATCTGGAACATATCTGGAATTATGTAGGAAACAAAAAAAGTCTTAATAAAACAATGTTTGATATTTTAGATTCTTCAGTGTATCCAGCATTTCCCTTGATGATGCTTTCCACACTATTGCCATTCTCTTAACCACCTTCATGAGGGAATCACCTGGAATACTTTTCAGTTAACAGGTGTGCCTCATCAAAAGGTCATTAGTGGACGAGTTTCTTACCTTCTTAATGTGTTTGAGATCAAAGAGTAAACAGTAAACAATAAACATACAAATAAATAATAAAATAGCCCAATTCCATCCACAACTGTAGTAATCCATATTATGTCAAGAACCAAACAATTACGTAAAGAGAAATGACATCCACTTTAAGACAGGAAATTACTTTAAATTAATAAAAATAAAGAACGAACGTTGAAATAGAAGTTGTGTCAAAGCTTATAACTGGTATTGTAAGAAATAAAGGCACCATGCGGGACCTTTCCCAGTTTCTAGGGTGGAACATTAAGATGACGTAATAGATTAGATAGAGTTTATTGATAGATTTGAACACCTTTTAATCTACATAAAAGCTAATCTCCTAAAAGAAACAGGGTGACTAAAGGTACTGAACATCAGCACATGGGTAGCACATGGTACCTTTATTTCAGACAGAGTGCATGTGGAGTCTTCAAACATGAATTAAAAGGGTATTGACTAAAATCCTCCCTGATGGATTCAGAGTAAAATTTCTCTCTAAATGTTTCTCTCTCACCAAATATTTCTGCTTCTGTTAAATTAGAGACCTGATTCATGAGGGAATTCTTCAATAAGGAAAGCTCAAGCAGTATGAAAGATAAAATGTGAGTAAACTGCTGTTGCTGTGCAGAGGGCTGTGTGGGCTGGTGATTTCTCTCGGCTTCATCCGGGAACGGGTGAGATGCGGTCAGGCCAACGAGCTCCAACATTCCCTCCTGCAACATTCAATCACACGCCGTGCCTCGGTTTCAGCTTTTATATTTTTATCTATAGAGTTAGAAATCTAGCATTTTTATCCTTCATTAGAATGGACAGACCTCAGACAGGACGCTGGAGGGTTGAGTCCTGCAGTTTAAAAACATGAGATAGAAAGTGCATTAAAACAGGATGGGTTCTCAATCACATGTCAAATTATTAGAAATCTGAAACTGTGTGCATTTCGTGTGGGGGAAAGTGAACAATGGGACTGGGACAATAAACACACACACACACACCATGTGAATATAAATTAATCCTGTTTGAAAATATCATGTGAAAATAAAAACACGTGACCTGTCCTTATCTGCAAAACGTGTGAAGCAGAGCACGTGACTTGTCTTAAAATCACGTGCATCACAAATGACGTTCATGGACTTTTCTGGAAGGGAACACAGAGCTGAAAAAAAAAAAAACTACAGCCTGGACACAAATAGAGCAAAACTAAACTAACCGTGTTTACTGTGGATCTGAGTCTCATGAGTATTCAGAGTGTTTGTGAGGAAGAACACTGGAACTTGGGCTGTGAGTCTGGCTAATGTGGTATGTCTGGTGGACGTGGACACACACACACAGCTTACATCACAAAGGAAACTGCGCGCGTGCTGCGTCAATCATGAACACAACACAAATTCTCCTGGATTTGAGTGAATTATTAATCCACAGTGTGTGGTGTCTTTTTTTTTTTAACTCGAAAACTAAGCCTTTACTGCTGTCCATATTCAAATTAGGACTTGTATGGGATCAAAGTTCAAGTTCAAGATTGCCCTTCGACATGTCAATGCGCATGCGCGTAAATTATTCACACAGGAGTTTATTGACACCTTTTGGAAAACACCACAGTCTCAGAAACGCAACGAAATAAAGACACACCGGAAAGAAAAGTCAAATGAAAATCTTATTTTTCAATAAACTGTTTGTGAAAGCTCCAAACACCATTTTCAGCACATCCCCAAAATAATCCCATCAGTTTAGTGTTTTTTAAAATTCACATTTCCTAAACAGACCGAATCTGAGTTCAGGAATTCTACTGAGATTTTTTTTCCCTTCTGTAAGTAGGTCTTTATTATTTGTTTTTAAGAATAAACTTCAGCCACCGTGCCGCCCTGACTGTACTTTCAGGGAATCTAGAGGAATTTCGGCAAATTAGTTTGAGAGAAAATGTTACAGGGAAAAAAAAAAAACATTTTAGAAACACGCGCGCGTGTGTAGATTTATTCTATAGAGCGGTGAGAAAATCCTTCCCTGATGATCTTAAAGGCAGACTGACAGATTCGTTTCAGAGCGATTTATTTCCTGGTGGTTAAAAAAACCCTGTTGATTATTTAAAACATTATAATAAACATACTGATGAAATAAGAAGGATTTTGGATGGAGATGAGTGTCTCTCTCTCTCTCTCTCTCTCTCTCACTCACTCACTCACTGTGGATCAAATCATCTGCTGAATGGAAATTAAAAAATCTCCTTTACCTGCTGCAGAAAAGTTTGTTTAAGATTGAATTATTTTGCGTCATTATTTGTCCTAAATTGTATTATTATTATTATTATTATTATTATTGCGATTCGTAAGAATTTCATCTTATTTTAAACGCATTACCGAATTAGTTTAATGGGGTTGTTGTTGTTTTAATAAATTTTATTCCTGAACGGTTACATCTGGAAAATATCCTTTATTATAAGCAGGATTGAATAAGTGATGGTGTATTTAATAGTTTTTTTATATTTATAATATTTGAATTAAAACGCAGATTTATAAAGTCATCAACCCGCGACACAGAGAACCAGTTTTAATTAATTTTAATTGCGTTAAAAAAACAACCTCTGTTTAATTTGGATATTTCTAGAACTGATCTGACTGAAGTCACTTCGGTATGAAGGAACAAAGAGAGAGAGAGAGAGAGCGCTAACAGAAAGGAATGAAAAATAAAACCACACTGTCACAACAGAAAACAACCAAATATCTCTGTATTTATCATATATAGTTTATATTTTATAATATACTGCCTATGTTTTAATTCGGATTAAAATGTTTATGATTTTATTTTTGGGTCAAAATATAATTTATTCTAAGATGACAGTATTTCTGGAGGCTTCATCATTTCAGCACAAGACAAATAAACAACAAAAAATAAAATAAATGAAAGGGCTTCAAACTGCAATAAAATAGAAATTACTTTTATTTTATTTATTAATTATTAAACTAAAAATTGTAGGTTTACCAACCAATAAATGCATTTTGGTTTATAAACAGGTTACTGCTTTGTTTAAAAAAATAAAACAACAAGGACAGAGATCACAAAACATGTCACACAATTTAATGTAATTGTAATATATTTAATTTCCTCTCTGTGTGATGGTAAGATCAGTTTGGTCAGGTGATGCCCAGAATCAATCAATACTCTTTTATCTCTCAAAGCCACAAACGTCACATTCACATCCATAACTTGCCAAAGTCCAGGACATGAACAGCAGAACCTCCCCACCGCCCCTCCTCCTCTTCTCACGCCAAAGTCCATTGTCATGAAACCATTGAAAGAGACCTGTTCTCTCTTACATTTTGTTTGCACTGTAGTTAAAGTGAAACATTTACCACGACTTCACTTTTACAGGAAACACCTTCACCGTGATGATCATGGACCTAAGAGTGTCCAAGGAGTGGCTTCAGATCCTCCAACAGGTTCTGAGAAATTCATTACAGCCCTAAAACAAAAGGAAAAAGCTGTGACTGTGTGCATCTCTCTCTCTCTCTCTATTTTATCCAGAAACTTTCCTCACTTTTCACACACACATGGAAATTCCTACAAGTTTTAATTTACCAGGCTGCCAGGCCTTGCTGCCTCTCAGACAGTTTAATGAAGCTGAAAGAGAAAGTGTTTTAGTTGTTGTCTCTGATGATTTTCCACTGAAGGAATCTAAAGTTCGACAGGACGAGTGGAGCAAAAAATCTCTCCGGGACGTTTAACTGAAATGGGAATAATTCCTCATTCCAATCAAAACTACTGTGCTTTAAGTGGTACGTTTACAAACAGCCCCCAACATTCTGTCCCTGTTCCTTGGTGTTGGTGTTAATAATTAAGGCCATGAGGTCATTGAGACAATTGCATTTTAGAAATGATTAGAAAAATGTATTCCAAAAAAAGCAAAAGTGTGTGTTTTATTGAATATTTTTCTATCTGCTGATTATCTGTGTTTCTACTGTTTTACCTTTTGCATTTATCTACTTTTATTGTCTATTTTATTTAATTTTTTTTACTTTAATACTTTATGTGGTTTGTTAAATGTGCTTAAGAAATAAAGTTGACTGGATTTGACATGTCGTGTGATGGACTGGTGTCCCAGACAGGGTGGAGTCCTGCCTCACGCCCATTATTCCCAGGATAGGCTCCAGATCGGCATCCCACCCTGACCAGAATAAAGCGCTCACTGAAGGTGAATAAATGAACTGAAATGAGATTATTTTATTGAACATGAGCTTTGTCCTTGTGATAGGAAAGGTTTTATTTTATTTCAGACCCATAATTAGGTTTGGACAAAAAGAAACGCTCAGCCAAACTACTAGTACCTGAAATGGGTCAGATCCCCATCACTACTGTTTACTGGGAACAACATTCTAATGATGTAGGCCACAAGATGTAAATAAATAAGTAAGTTTCTCTCTGGACAAAATCAATGACTACATCTGTGTCTGAGGCACCACCTGATTAAATCCATGTTTATATCTCAGAATTTATTTCCTTCAGACAAAACTTCTGACTTTGATCCATAAGATTTGTCACTTACGTGACTCCATCCCAATCCCATTTTTCATGTATCGCACCCTAACCTTCCTCCATCTTCCTGCTGCTTTGTGTTTTAACCCACAGAGTCCATGTGAAGTCACTCTGTGTCGTACCAACAGCACCAAATCATCTGAAAGCATCTGCATGGAGGACGTCTTATGGATGTCTGCTGATTCTATATGCAGCAAATCTGGGAACATCTCCAGCCACATCTCTTAAATATCATCCATAGAATTGTTGCTTATTAGAAGGTATTTTGTTGACTTGTCTGTAATGCTGATGGAATCGGATACTTCACTATTCTGTACCATCTCTGTCTGATCTTTTTAGGCTCTAGATTTTTCCCAAAATGGAACCAAGCTTCAATAAACCCAGCTCTTAATGATCTCACCATAACAATCAAATCTATGGGAGGTTCTTGCTGTAACTGGTCTGTGTTAGTGGAAACCTCAAGGACAATGAGTATTTTATGATTGTGCTAATTCTGTGAGATGGTTAGAACCCACACAATGGCAAAATGAAGATTACTGCTTTTACCCAGACTTACGAGTATTTTCTGGAACACACGCAAACTCTGACTCAAAGTAAAGCAATGTCTTTTTTCTCCCCCCATAGCTCAAGTTCCATCCATCCAGGCGAACCCTGACCTCGTATCCCAGACTGGAGAAGGTTGCAGGTTTTTGCTAAGCCTGCTCTGAACTAATAACATAAGCCTGTATCCCTTTACTTGCATATCAGCTCTAGGCAGGTTAAAGTGGGTACAAATGCAAGGGGCGGAGTCTTTAGTTTATATCTATAGGAAATCATGCTGAGTCATGGCGCTATAGTATGACAAATTTATTTAATATAAGCTTCATTAAGTAAGTCTATTTATTTATTTTATTTATAGCTTTTCAGTCCTTCCTGTTTCATAGTCTTCAGGAACAATGCCTCAAATCTGAAGCAGAGATAATTGCAGTAGAAAAAGCACAGAGAAACTGTAAAAGCATGTACCTTGTCAACAGCTTACACATATATGAGATGTATGAAGGTAAAATTAACATTTTGAGCTGATGAAAAGAGCTGAGTTCCTCATTCCTAACCCCTGCGTGATTTGCTAATTTGCTAAGCAATTGGTCAAAAAGAAAATTTTCTGCTAGCATGTGATGCTAACTTGAACAAACCAGAACTTGGCTTGTTGGTTAGTTAATGTTTACTAACTATTTTGGAAATAAATACGAAGGCATATCAGGAACAAAAACAAAACTTGGCAAGCTGCATTTGGAAATGAATATGCAAAACTTAATGAGCTAATTTATCAAGATCAGTTACAAATCTTATTTTGCGAATTTACCAAAGTGAAGAGAAATCAACAAACTTCTTTTGCTTGGATGGTGGGCATTTAAATTTATTTGTGTAAAGCAAAAGTAAAACCTCATCCTGTATGAATCGGTCAGGTTACAAAAGACATCATAGGATGAAAAAAACAGGAAAATAGAAAAAATAGAAATCTCATTTTGTTTAAGATTTGTAACGAGTGCTTTGTCGGTCGAAATGAAAGACCTACAGTTAGGAGTAAAATGTATAACTTTTTTTCCCCTTGTAAATTTTCAGTTTCAATATGGTTGAGTAAAGTACAAATCTTACAAAACTGTCATGAAGTGCCGTTATAAGGTAAAAAAAAACTAAACAAAAAAAAACCTGACGTATTTTCCACTCCTGCTCGTTTTTGTTATCCAAAGTATTCGAAGAACCCTGGGAGAGCCATAACAACCCACAAGAGTGTATTCAGTTCAATTCAACTCGGAGGACAAAAACAGATTTTATATATAAAAAAAACTTTACAGTACTCTTCCGATATTCCATGAAATCGAGTCGTACATGAGCTGATGGGCGACGAGGTGCGTAGCGTTGAGACTGAGTGGAGTAACTGTTTTATTCTATCCACATTCACTGGATTTTGAGAAACGGAGCATTTTAATTTTTTTTGCAAATTCAATACATAAAAACTGTAGACCAACAAAATCATTTCCGCTTAGAATGTAAACAAACCGGCGAAATGACAGTAGCAATTTCTGAAAAATGTGATAATAATTCTTGAAAAAAAGACATTCTTACCATCAAATACTTTTTATTCCATATTTTGTTGCTTTTTTATTTTTTGGTGTTTTGTTTTCAAGTAGTTTTTATTTTGTCCTTGGTAGGTTCAGCAACACGTGCTGCCATTTTTGTTTTTCTCTACTCACAGTATAGGCTGATAGCCTAGTAGTAAAGTAGCCAATCAGAGTGCGCGATTGTTCATATCCAGTGAATGCGGATGATTGTTGGATTCTCTTCACTTCTTAAATCCTGACATACACCATCGCTGTAGGGTGAGAACCTCAGCTGGACTGAGAAGCTAGACTTAATTTATCTACACATGCTTGAACATTTTATTTCTTCAGTATATAAACGGTGTGTGATGTAAGGTGACTTGATTTCCTTTCAATGGAAGTTAATCTAACTACATGAGCCATGAGTGGAGAAGTTTTCGGGACATACATATCTCAAGCATCTAGGTCTAGTGTGAAGCCCTCCACTGGGAGAACCTACTTGTAAAGATGGTGATGGATTAGGTGCAAGGAGATGTCCTGTATCATCTCCTGACATTTTTGAGTGACCTCATCTTTAGTTCTATTCTCAGTTCTGAGCATCTGCAGACAGTAAACTCCTTAAGAAAAAAAAAAATCCACCAACATGTTTGTGTTTGAGCAGTTTGGTTAAAACTGATGATCAGACTCTGCTTTGGCACACGTTCCCCTTTTTTAAGGCAAAACATCACCATAATTCTTACACTTGCTTGGACCAAGAGTGTGAGCACAAATTTCCATCTGAACAGATGCTAAGGACAGAAACATCCAGAGGATGAAATATGCTTTCAAACTAATAAAACAGAGCAGCACTAATAGAACCAAGAGACGTGTCGAGGTCCAGCTCGTTCTGGTCTGCTTCAATATTTCCAAGGTGTCATCTCTCTGTTCACCCAAATAATTCTCAGCCTATCTTGATGCCTTTGTGTAGTCTAGGAGGACGATAAAGACATCTGTTCTCCTGGGTCCTTCCACATTTCCAGATTTGAAAGATCTCACACTGTAAATCTCACCAGTTTTGTCTTTCCAGCTGCCTGGAATCATCAGCTCCTTCCTGCAAAAACAAGCCAGAAATTAATTCAGTTGTCTGGATCTCCTTGTTGTTCATTCCTCTCTTATATCACCAACTCTCTAATGAAGACACTGACTGGTTTGATGTAACTGGTCCAAGCTTTTTGTCCAAACACCTCTAGATTCAGGACAAAACATTTTTTTCTTTTAGATGTTCCATCTCATTTTGTTGTATAATGTCTGGAAAATAGACAGTGATTCATCATGGTCATGGACACAATGAACCTGAAGCTCATCCCAGGAACATTGGCTGTGAGGTGGGAATACACCCTAAATGGGAGGTTGGAGGAAACCAGAGAACCAGAAGGAAAACTTCACAGATGCAGGAAGGGCAAGGGTTCAAGCCTAATCTGAACCCCGTGATCTCTGATCCCTCAGATGGCATCAAGAACCATCATTCATCTACAGCTGATAGAACCACATGGGCTCAGGATTACTTTGGAAAACCTTTATCCAGCTACAATATGGAGTTACATCCACAAACACCAGTTAAAACTTTACTGTGTATAAAGGAAGACATATGTTAACTGTGTCCAGAAGTGCCGCCGACTTCTCTGGGCTCGGAGGCATCTGGGACAGACCATCACACAGTGGGAATGGGTATTGTGGTCAGATGAATCAGTGTTCAGGTCTTTTTTTGGAAGAAATGGACATCGTGTGCTCTGAAGATGAAAAGGGCCATCCAGACCACTAGCAGGAACAAGTCCAAAAGCCAGGGCATGTCATGGTATGGGGTTGGGTCAGTGCCCTTGGCAAAGGTAACTTACTGTACACTTCTGTGATGGAGCATTAATGCAGAAAAGTCCACTGAGATTTTGGAGCAACATCTGCTACCTTCAGGACGACGTCTTTTCCAGGGAGATTTCAACAAGACGATGCAAAACCACATTCTGCTCACATTACAAAGGTGTGGCTGTGGAAGAAGAGGGCGTGTCCCCTCTGTCCCCAATAGAGAATGTGTGGAGAATTTACAAATGAAAAATATGATAATATAAAAATATGAAATGTGTTACAAGAATCAAAATTGAAATAAGTTTTTATTTTGAAATAAACACATAAAATATAAAATAAGGTGCTGTTGTATTGTTTTGAGTGAAATACCGGTCAAAGATTATTTACAAATCATTATTTTCAGTTTTAATTTCAATTCCAACACACCATCCCAACTTTTTCTGATTGGGGGTTGTTGTATTTGAGTTAGTGTCTGAGTTGTACAATTTATTTGGGATAGTATGAATTATTAGATTAGTTATTAGACAGAGTATTTGAGTTATTTAAGTTATTTAAGCATGTATTTGAGGTATATTCAGTCATATTTGAGATCGCATTTGAGTTATCTGAAGTAGTATATGAACTATTATTTGAGTTACTTGAGTGAGTATTTGAGTTGTTAAAGTTATTTGAGATAGTATGGGTTATTAGATATTCTTGATATACTATTTGAGTTATTTGAGTTGAGTGACTTGAGATTTTATTAGATTAGTTATTAGATAGAGTATTTGAGTTATTTGTTATTTATGTTTGAAGTATTTTCAGTAGTTTTTGATGTCATGTTTGAGTTGAGTTAGTATTTGAGTTTTTAAAGTTATTTGAGTTTGTATGCAAGTTATTTGAGTTACTATGAGTGTTTCAAAGTTATTTGACTTAGTATTTGAGCTATTTGAGTTACAGCACCCTCCACAATTATTGGCACCCCTCGTTAAGATATATGTTCTTAGGCTTCTAATAAATTAATTTAAAAAATAATATAGAACAAGAATGCAAAAAAAGGGAAAAATCCAACCTTTAATTCAAGTGCATTTATTCAGTGGGAAAAAATCCCACATTAAGAAATAATTATTTTACATTAAATCATGTGTGGGGCGGCACGGTGGTGTAGTGGTTAGTGCTGTCGCCTCACAGCAAGAAGGTCCGGGTTCGAGCCCCGTGGCCGGCG
>JAPEIY010000019.1:971612-982586 GCA_026122135.1 Cathorops aguadulce | reverse complement strand
CTTCCTGTGAATCTCAGTGGATTTCGTTTAAGTTCCTTTCCAGACTTCAGATGTTTCTTCTGCCCTCCAGTGTTTTATTTTTTTTTATTCTTTTATTTGTATTTTATTTACATATTTTATTTTTATAATGTATTATTCGTGTGTATTTATTTTAATTCTAGTTTAGGAATTTGTTTGATTTAACCTGATTTTATTTTCCATTACATTAAAAAAATTAAAATGTTTTTAACATTAGAATTAATACACGTTTTATTTTTGATTTTATTTTCCTAATTTATTTTTATTTCATATTGTCATTTTGCATTAATTTATGTTGTATATTATGTTTGTGTTCACAGAAGAATAGAAATTAATTTTATTTAAACCCATTTTTATTTAAATGTATTTTATTCTGTTTATTCATTTCTTATCAATAAAACATTATTTCATTCTTTTTCAGTTCTTTTTAATCCTACTTTCAAAAATTAAATATAGGTATGTTTTTATTTCCATATCTATTCATCATTCCCCTCAGTAGATTATTTTCAGTTAATTTTCACCAAATGTTAATAAATAGTTTATTACAGTTTTCTGATCTTTATGGTAGTTTGTGTGTGTCAAAAACATTGAATTTAATCATTTTAAAGTCGTCTTTTACTTTAGTTTTCTTTACACAACCTCAGACTTTAGACAGAACTGTCTATAAAATTTAGATTTTATATTTATTATTAGTTTTTATATATTTATTATTTTGCTCAGGATTTGTTTAATTTTTATTTTCATTTTAGATTTTTTTGCTTTAAGTTTATACGTATTTTATAATGTATTCTCCATTCCTAATAGTTTTTACTCTGGAGTAGTTACGGGTTTATTTTATTTAATTTTATTTTAATTAATTTAATTTTTTGGAACATCCTCCAACATGTTAGTTTTTATATTATTTTTATTTTATTACTTATCACTCTTTCTCATTTTTTCTTCCTCTTCTTCTTCTACTTATTCTTAGTTTTTTATTGATTATTTTTATTTTATATCCTCCACTATACGAGTTCGCCCGTAGTCAGCTGGGATAGGCTCCGGCTTGCCTGCGACCCTGTAGAACAGGATAAAGCGGCTAGAGATAATGAGATGAGACTATACGAGTTATTATTATTTTTATTTGATGTCTCAGTAGCTCACTCTCCTCGCTCAGTGTTTCTGAGGACAGAACCACAGACTGTGCGCGTAATAAATCATTTCTGCAGGCAGGTGACGGATGCAGGTGACCCACAGACAGGAAAAGAAGACGAGGCTTCAGTCGTCAGCGTTCCTGCTGAGATCATTTTAGAGAATCACTGTGTGTTTATTTAAAAGGATTTACTTTTGTGAGTGGAGTTTATTCATTTAAACGTTCTGTACTGATGATGATGATGATGATGATGATGGGAGGCGTGGTGGAATAGCTGTGTTTTATTGCGCTGTGGTTCTGCGTTCGCTCCTTCAGCAGTGACTCATTTATTCCACGGCACAAAGCCCAGATCCTCCAGGAGCTAATTCTGGAGCGAAACTCGAACCTCACAATAAACAGTGTTTACCTCGGGACTGACTCTTTACCCCGATAACTTCTGCTCTATAAAAACACACACACACACACACACACACACACACACACACACACACACACACTGCTGCTTCAGCTGTCTCTGATTGGACCCACGTTACACGCGTCTCCCAGCAGGCTGGTTTCTCCTTCAGCACTGAAATGAGGTGGAGGAGAAAATGATCAGAAAGTGTCACGAGGCTTTTCAGCTTCACCTCAGATATAAGAGTCGAACGAGTGTGTAGCGTAAACCTGCACTACTGTCAGAGACGCTGTGAGAGAGAATTAATCAACAAGAATTAATTAGTTAATTAAATTGCTAATGTTGAAACAGTTGTCATTTTTGTTGTTGTAGTACGTTACATTATTGTTGTTGCTTTGTCATTTTAGTCACCTTAGTGTTACACGTCTATTACATTATTATTGCTTTATTATTATTGTTACATTATTGTCACATTGTTGTTGCGTTATTGTTACACCTAACATTCACACGTTATTTGATGAGTTCGTCTCACTTTCTTCAGCTTAAACGCGAGCGTCAGATGGACGTGATTAAATTATAACGTGTCGTGTTGTGATGTTACCCACAAAGCCTCACTGTAGCTACAGCGCTAATCTGTAGGATCTGAGAACGCACAGTTCTCGTATTTTTACTGCAACACCGCGTCTGACGGAACGCTGACTCTCACCACCACAAAGTGAACTGGTGTTGTTTTTTTCTTGTGTACATTCAGCATACGGTGAAATCTAGATCATCTCGATAACATGTACAAAGGTAGTGTACATGTCGTTATGCAAGACTGACTGCGCTTCCACAAACTCTTTCTATTTTATCAGTTCTCAAACACAACACTTTTCTCACGCAAGACTCCATCGTCCTTCAGTGACGCGCTGTAAAGCCACGCTGGGTCAGGAGCAGGCGTTAATTGTTAACAGTGAGTTAGCGCTGTGTGTTAGCGGCTACATACTGTACACATCTTACTGCCAAAACTAAATATATGACAATCATTAAAGAGATGAAGAGCGGATGAGTTCATGAAGCTGAGATTAGACCGAGCGAGTTTGAGCTGGATTTATTATTTGCACTTCACACTCCGGAGTTTTCAAAGTTCAGTGAGATTGGGGTTTTTTTTTTTCTGTTTTTCGTTCCTGATGCACATCTTTTTCAGTGACCTGCCTGTATATGGACTGTACAGATTTAAAAATGAATAAAATAATATTTAATATGTAAAGCAACACCATAAATTAATAAGTTTGCAATTTATTAATGTATTAATTTTGATTTTCCAAAAAAAGACAACATTAAACTGGTTCAAGGCTCGCTGTGTGTGCACTGTATATCACCCAAATAAATGCTGAAATAATTCTTCGTAAAATTCATCCTTGAAAATCCAACATTTCATTTTATTGCTTTTAAATGATCCTGATTATTATTTTTTTTTTTAACCTAAACTTCCATTGTCTCTTCCAGCTGTGCGTTTTGGTCGCATCCCTAAACGTGAGAAACAGCGACTCCTGGATGAAATGCAGAGCTACATCAACAATCACAACCCCATGGATGTCAACTTGGCTACACCCTCTGAAGCCCCGCCCACTGAAACCAAAGTCAATCGTCAGTGCCACCAGTTTGAGTTGGATGAGGGCATCAGGGTCTCATCCCAGTTACCTGTCATTGTGAAGGAGGAGGAGAAACTCGTGAAGATAAACCACACTGATGATGATGATGATGACACCAACACCGATTCCTCACCGTCTCAGGAGCCTCAGCTTCACTGTGTTCCTCCTTACATCACGTCTCCTCCATCCTGCCCTGCCCACAGCAGATTCACACTCACTCACTCTGAAAACACACCAAAACCCACAGGAAATGACATCAAGAGAGAGACACCCTGTTCCTGGAGGCCGAGTGCTGGAGCTAAAGTTCTGGTGTGTGAATAAAACTTCATCAGGTCCATCACATGAGCTTCATGAATCTTCATCTCCATCTCTCTGTCAAGATCAAAACGTGCCTTTTTCCTTTTTCATAACCGTATATGAGTCATTTATCAATAACATTTGCGTTACTGAGATGATTATGATATAATTTGATATAAACTGTATATAACATACATAATAATGTATAACAAACATAGTAAATATATAAAACATATAAACACTCCGTCCACGACACTGCAAATGTGCTGCAGTTTAATCTGAAAGTACAGTGAGATAAACAAAACTCTCTCTCTCTGACTCCAGGCGTGTCCTCTGAACTCGTGTCCCGTGTCCCCGCCTGATTGCTCCACTCAGCAGGTCTGGGACGCTTTCTCACAGTGTTTCAGTCCTGCGGTTAAAGACGTGGTGGAATTTTCTCGCAGCATCCCAGGATTTCACACGCTCAGCCAGGATGACCAGATCCAACTGCTCAAATCCGGAACCTTCCAGGTGAAATAACCTCCTAACAACCTCATAACAGCATCATAACCTCATAAAGACTCCAAATCAACCTCAAAACAACCTCATAACATCCTCATATCATAACCTCCAAAACAACCTCATAACATCCTCATATCATAACCTCCAAAACAGCCTCATAACAGCCTCATAGCCTCATAACCTCCAAAACAACCTCATAACATCCTCATAACACCTCCAAAACAGCTTCATAAAACCTTGTAACTCCCCTACGATTCGCTCATTTCACACCCTGACAGACCCTGAGAGTGAAATAACACAGGAGTCTCATAAGAACGTCTCAGCAGCTCCAAAATACCTGATGACTTTATAACAACCTCATAACAATCACAACACCCTGTGGCATCTTAGAACCATCTCAGATCCTCATAATAACCTCATAACAGTCACATAATTGGTCCATAACCTCATAAATACCTCCTCAGTTTCATTGAACACACTCATAAGACCTTTATAAGAGCTTCATAACATCCTCAGAACATTTTATAACATCTGTGTAGCTTCAGAATTGCCTCATAAGACTGTTATAAGAGTTTTATAACAACTTACAGCCTCATGACAGTTTCTTCGAACATCATGACCTCATAAAAACCTCATATCAGTCTTATAGCAGGATCATAACAGCTTCATAAAGGATCAGGACCCTCCACATGACCCGTAAACCAGATTATAATCCGTATGTTTCACAGGTTCTGATGGTGCGATTTTGTTCGCTCTTTGATGCCAAACAGCGAACTGTGACCTTTTTAAATGGACAGACGTATCCTCTGGTGTCTTTAAGGGCACTTGGGATGGGCACTCTGCTGGACGCCATGTTTGATTTCAGCGAGAAGCTGAGCATGCTGGGATTGGAGTCAGATGAGACGTCACTCTTCATGGCTGTGGTGCTGGTTTCTGCAGGTGTGTAGTGTTCAGAGCAGACGGTTTTATTCAGCTATTTAGCGTCTGGCATTAGCTAACATCTGCTAATAGATGTCACAAAAATACTTCAGTGCCTCGAGGTATGAATTAATTAGCGTTAATTTTGCATGCTAATCCATGCGCTAGTTGTACCGTTGCTTCATTGATACTGAAGCGAGCTACAAGTTCCGTTCTCTTAGTTAACAACTCTTACTTGTAATGTAGAATTTACAGCTACTGTCTCAAACAGGTCGGAAAAATAATTTTTGAATCGTTTTAACTCTCCTTTTACAGATCGCTCTGGAATTTCTGACATGGCCACCGTGGAGAAGCTACAGGACGATTTAATCAACGCTTTGCGATCGCTTCTCACACAAAAGCGGCCGAACGATGGCGAGATTTTCCCCAAACTGCTTTTACGTCTTCCTGATCTACGAACGTTAAACAGCTTGCACTCAGATAAACTTTTAGCTTTCCGTATCGAATAAGGGACTTCACGTTAAAATAAGTGCTAAATGACACTGTTGCCTTGAGAAGGGAAAGAATGTAGTGACGGTGATGCCTGTAAAAAATTTGCATATCTTTATAATTGCCTGAATATTATTATGAGAATGTGTCATAAATGTTCTACCTGTTGTTCTCAATGGTCAGAATTGTAATGAACCTCAGCAGTGTCTGGTTTGTGATTTTGCTTCATCGTTTCTTTTATTTTTGTGATATTTGTTACTCAAAGTCACTCGGCTTCGACACCAGCAGCTCGGCCACATGCTAACCGAGAACGTTGCTAAAACATTCAGGAATGTTTTTCACGAGTTCTCTGAAGGTTTGGCTGTAACCTTTAAACAAAAAAGGTCTCTGATTATGTGATAATGGTTGCGTTGTTTTCCGAATATCACAAACGACGTTGTATGTTACACAAAAAATAATGTTATTACTAAAAAGTAGAAATATTACAGCAATGTTGCTGGAACATTAGCTAAATAACAAAATATGTTCACTGAAATACATAGAAAACGTTCTGCTCGTGTTAAACTGTATGCTGGGCTGCTGGGTGATTATTATGTTGATTAGCTAGCATGTTAGTCACCATGGAAACAACTTCTAGCAATTAATAAACCATAAGAAAAAAGTTTGCTCTAAAACAGGCAGCTAGCATAAATATTTTGAAGTATTTTGCACCATGTTTTTTTTATATATTGTTGTGTTATTTCTGATCGATATCTGAAAAAGAACCCACACGATTCTGCCTTTAAAATATAAAGAACTTGAAAAGAAAATAGCTTGAATTTCTGACTTGGAGATTATTTAAGGTTTCAAAACAATTATTAAAATTGTTAATTATCTGCTCAGATTGAGGCTGAGTGTTTAAACAATTTGGAATAAATCTCAAATGTACAAATTTAGTCCATCATCCAAAATGTGTTTGTTTTCTGAAAAAAAGATTATTGAGTTTTTCTTGAATGCTGCGACGCTAATTTAACCTTAACATAGCCGGCATGTCAATCTCAGACCATCACCAGATCTTCAGGCGTGCTGATGTGGTTTAGGACCCAGGGACACTTCCTGTTATCTATAAAGGCAGCCATCTTAGACAAAGGGATTTTTCCTTTCGCACAAATTATCATTTACCAACTGCCAAAAACAGAAAGTAAAATTATACAGAGGGTCTATTCGCAGCCTTAACAATATAAAATATGTTATTATTTTGCAACATTAGCTGTGCTAGCCAAGTAGCTAGCATATACCTGGCTAGCAAACACATAGCACTGTGCTGAGGTTTCCAGTTAAATGTTTAAAGTTTAGCTAACTTTAGTAGCTGAGTTCGATAAGGCGATAGCTAAGATCACACTATATAGTCTATCATATTAAAACCAAGACCTATGAAACTCACTAGACTTTTATGATAGAAACTAGCGGTAAGGTTTGCTAGCAAAACTGGTGGCTATTGTGTGATAGAGAGCAGAAATCTTGGCTAATTTGCATATTTAATATTGAAATTGATTTTTTCCCTCTAAATATTCTCATTTTACAAAATGTTGAAGTTTGTGCTCATTAAGTTTTTTAAATACCAATCTGTTTCTGTTGATTTTTCTCATATTTTTTATAACTATAAATTTTTAGACTTTAATCTATTAGCCTTTAAAATAAGTTTATCATCACATCATTCAACATGATTTTAAAAGATCACGTCAGTGGGCTCCGATCATGACACGAGGTTGTTATCGACATCCAAACTGTGTTTTAGGAAGCGAATTGTTTTTATTTTAACGTTCGCTCATTTGCTTCTTACCACTGAATTACGACTGTTTGACCTCAGAGTGTAATTTTATCAGGAAGTGTGTATCGAGGAATGTTTTCAGTTGTTATTGTTGGTGTGTGTGTGTGTGTGTGTGTGTGTGTGTGTGTGTGTGTGTGTGTGTGTGTGTGTGTGTGTGTGTGTGTGTGTGTGAGATATCAATATTATTTTTCCTGGGAGTCTGAATAACAGGACTCCGTGATATAATTTACATTTATATGAAATCTATAAAAAGTTAAAAAGTCCACATTTTTCAGCATCTTTATTCAAATAAAATCTGTTCTCTGTGTTTTTCTTCCATAAACTCAAGTTAAATCTGTAATATAATTTTAATTCTGATTTTACTCACCCTGCCTGTATATTTTGTAAATGTGGTTGTTATAATCTTCCACAGAGTTAAAAAATAAAAAGTGAACAAGATTGTCTTCTCAATTTTCTCTGCATGCTTTATTTTTTTTATTTTAAAAGTTGAATTTATTCAATTTTTATTTGCTTTACTAAATTTAATGCCATAAATTTAATGCCATTACATCAGCAAAATAGAAAGAGAAGATTCTATATGTAAAAAATATTTATAAAATTCTAAATTGGATATTTCTATTCTGAAAAATTGTAAATAAAAATTATAAAATAATCTCAATTAGATTTTTAAATGTGAAAATTCAAAATAAAAACATTTTCAATAAAAAAACTAAAATAGAAATTCTTAAATGTGAAAATATGAAATCAAAATGTTCTAATTAGAAAATTCTCAATGAAAAAAATCTACATTAAAAATGTATAAATATAAAAAAGTCAAAACTGACTTTTTTGCAAAGACCTCTTTTTAAGTGAGAAAATAGAAAACTTTTTATAGAAAACTGTATCATGTTGAATATTGAAGTAATGATCATTTTTAAGGTTGAAAAAGAATGTTTATTGGTGGGAAACTGATTTATTCTGTAATCCACTGTTCAAATCTATAATCCACATTCTGCTTTTAAAATTCTGAAATTTCTGTTTGTGTGTAAACAGGTGTGTTTATGGGCGTGTTAATCAGATTATTACAGCAGAGATCAAAAGACAGACAGGCAGGCAGGCAGGTAGACAGACAGACAGGCAAACTGTCAAAGCCAGACAAAGCTAAACACAAGGAGCTCAGAGAAAGTGCAGAGCTTGGAAATATAAAGAAAATAATTTAAGTTGAATTATAAGTTATTACTTTATAGACACAAAAGAGGTTTGAAATGAGCAGCATGAAGAAAATTAGCAGCCTTGGCAGCTGAAAACAAACAAATAAATAAACAAGCAAAAGAGAATCAGAAATGTTGAGCATCAAGAACAAACAAAACAACAAACAACACATCGGTAATAAAACATTCAGAGCCTTTAAGGATTCTTCAGTTCTCTCAGAAGGAACCGTGAAAGGTGCTGCACAGAACCGTGTAACAGAGGGGTTCAGGGAGAACCTTTTAGAAGGATCAGAACTCTTAAATATCCAGGGATTCCTTAAAGAACCCGTCAGGTATGAAGACCGTTTCACTGAACGTTAAAACGTTAAAGTCCTGACAGATTCTCAATGTTTGCAAAAATAATGCGGGAGAATTTGGAGTTTGTACTGCACACTTACTGAGGTACTACACACACTCTCTTAGAACAAAAGGGTTCTTTAAAAAGGGGGTTTGCTGGATAATTAAGAGTTCTTAAAAAACACACACACAGTTTCTCCTTATCGAGAAAAGAACTTGTCAAGAATTTAGCATTTAGATAAACTCTCTTAGTACTCTGGTAGAAAAGGGAGGTTTTCATGGGTAGAACCCTGCTGTGGGTAGAACCCTTTAAGGATGCTAAAATCTCTTAATTGTCTAATGAACCCTTAGAGAACCCTTGTAGAACCTTTTGTAAAGAGTGTGTGTATTAACTGCCTCGGCGTGTGTGGTCCTTAAAATTATTGCTCATTATTTTTTTTTTCTCATCTCGAACCTGTCAGGAATTTAAGGTTCAGTTTGTTTTGGTACTCGACACATTCTTGATCCAATCCATTTGCGTGGAACGTCACATTCATAACCAGGAAATAAGGACTTGTCTGGATCTTTCTGCAGATGAACTCGTCGTCTCTGTTCTGTTTTTAAATCCTCCTGATGTACTTCAGTCTTTCTGAGAGAATGAAATCAGAGGATTAATATAAAACTCCCCCCATTTTGATTAAAGTGGTACGTGCTTGTCTGGTGTTAATGCAGCTGGAATGTACTACTGACCCTGTGGATAGGGGGCGCTGTTCATGAGGGATTATTGTAGTAGGATTGTATAAAAGTCTGCGTTAATCTGGCAGTGCAGACTGAAGGGCCCGTGTGAGACCACACGCTGGATTACACAGCAATAAAACACTCAGCAAAATAAATTATCATTAAAATTACGTCTTGATTCTGGCTTTAAGCGACAATCTGACACCCACAGATCATCTGTTTAAAAATCAACAAAGAAAACATGACGCAAAAGAAGGTAAAGCTCTTTTAGTTTTTATATCAATTACAGATTTTCTACTGAAAGTTTTACAGAATGTAAAAATGTGACACAGATTTGTGATGATATAAATCTGTAAATGATTAAACAAAGTAAGTGTAATGTTTAATTTAATGAAATGTTGACTCAACAGTTCTATTCAAACTCATTGGTTTGTTAGTTTCTTTATTTACCAACATGTGCAAAGTTGTAAACAAGTTAACGCTGAAAAACACAGAGACGATTCGACCTCAGGGAACAAAGTCAAGCGTAAAGTGTCGAAATGAAACGGAGTGGATTTGTAAAGCAGAATCGTGTGTTTTTATATAAATATATTTTATAAGAGAGTAGATCAGAATTATTATCATAAAATGGGAAAATATTATATGTATAATTTTGTTTTTACTCCATGGGACAGGATGCAGAGAGTGAAATTATACCGTAATGAGTTTAAGGAAAATCTGAGAACAGAAATATTTTACAGTAAAAGCAAACATTAGGGGGCGGAGTCTGAGCTCATGTAAATTAATTTAATCCATGATGAGTGTTCTGGAAGTGATTTAATTTTATCAAGATAATTTTTGATAAAGTACAGCATCAAATTTTAAATTTCAGTGTTTTATTAGTTATTCAAACTTTACAGTTATACATTCTTAGAACTTTACACTTAATAAATTATTAAAACTTATAAGATATTTATTTATTTATTTATTTATTTATTTATTAGCTCTGACAACTTTGTTGGAGGAGGTTATGTTTTCACCTCTGTTAGTTAGTTAGTTAGTTAGTTAGTTAGTTAGTTAGTTAGTTAGTTTTTCCCAGCATAACTCAAAAACTAGTGAACATATTTAGATGAAATTTATTGTACAGTTTTATTATTATCCTCAGTTCAAGTGATTTGATTTTGATGTTAGTAAAATGTGGCTTGGTGGAGATATGGACTTTATCAAGTGCCCTTCTAGTCTATTTGTTTGTTTGTTTGTTAGGTATCACCTGCAGTCGTGACTGTAGCTGGAAGTTTGCCTCCGAGCTACGAGGAGGCCAATGCAGGTAACAAACCTTGGCTATAATCATAAATCTTATTATTTCTATTCTTATTTTATATTTTAAAAACTGCACTGAAAATAAATATTTGAAAAGAATGTGAAACAAAATCTTTTTATTCATAATTCCACAAAAATATGAAATTGTATAACATCTTCCAAGTATTGAAAGTCCCACCTGGAGGACGCTCTGGACTCTTACAGTAATGCTTTTATGGCTGAGGACTACAGTTGACTTGCTA
>JAPEIY010000019.1:625984-636657 GCA_026122135.1 Cathorops aguadulce | reverse complement strand
CCGGCCACGGGGCTTGAACCCGGACCTTCTTGCTGTGAGGCGACAGCACTAACCACTACACCACCGTGCCGCCCACACAGCCAATAATAATAATAATGTGTGAAATTAATATATTTGGCTTTATCTTCACTCAGTTTTTTCTTTATTCCCGTAAATAAATGACACTGCAGGAATTTACCAGTAAACATTTGAAGAAATAATGAAAACAAATTAAATAATTGTTAATCATTTTTAAACTTGAAATTTGTTTTTATTTTGTAACTTTATCGTTGCGGTATGCGTTAGGGTCACAGTTTAATTTAGGAAGTTATTAGAAATTAAACCTTGAGATTAAGGGTTCATACAGATGTCTGATTTTTATTACTACAATATGTTTCAAATAAACAGCTTAAATAATCAAACTGTGTGTGTGTGAGACAGCGACAGGCTCGTTGGACTCGTGTGTGATGATCTGGAACATGAAGCCCCGTGCGAGGTCGTACCGGTTTGTTGGACATAAAGACAGTGTGATGTGTGCGCACTTCTCTCCATCAGGACAGCTCCTCGCCTCGGCGTCCCGGGACCGGACTGTACGCCTCTGGCTGCCCACTGTGTGAGTGTGTGTGTGTGTGTGTGAATAGCACAGATAATTTCTCCATCCCTCTCACCACACACACCAGGTAATAGAACGATGGAACATGTTGTCGGGATGAGCGCTGACCCCAGCCTGCAGTGCCGCCGACCCGCCGGGACTCGACTCTTTACACCAGAGAGTGAGATTCATTAAACAGCCCACTGTTAGACAAAGAACAACAATTACTGGCTGAAGTTATCACACACTTTAGAGAAAAATTAAATAAATTCTGAAAGAACTGATGGCATATGAAAGAGTAAAAAGACAAACCTGTAGGCTGGGGTATAAATTTATTTGTGAGGTGTTTTTATTTTTAAATTAAAATAATTAGCAACATGCATTATATCTTCAACAAACCAGTTTATGATCAACCTTTTTGTTTTTAATATTAAAAAAGCAAATATAGATATCCAACACTGAAAAAGATTACATTTTTTAAAAACATTTTTAAAGACTAAAATTTTAGCATCTGCGTCTTCCAGTCAATTTATAATATAAAAGATTAATAAGAAGATCTCAGTGTCTCAGGAAAGTGTATCGTGATGTGATTTATCACCGTGTCGATACTGATATGGTCGCTTCACCCGGCCCTGACTCTGTCATAGTCTGGACTGGGAAAACAATTTAAAAAGGTTTCCAGTGGTTTTATTCTCTTTTTCTGATTTAATTATTTTATATGTTGTCATTTCTGTTGCCTGTGTGTGTGTGTGTGTGTGTGTGTGTGTGTGTGTGTGTGTGTGTTTCAGGAGGGGTGAGTCGAGTGTGTTTAAAGCTCACACAGGGACGGTGCGGAGTGTGAACTTCTGCAGTGATGGACAGACGTTAGTCACTGCGTCAGACGATAAAACGGTGAAGGTGTGGACAGTCCATCGGCAGAAATTCCTCTTCTCCTTCAACCGACACATCAACTGGGTTCGCTGTGCAAAGTTTGTGTATACACACACACACACACACACACACACAATTACTTAGATATAGCACATGTTAAGTGCAAAAATGATGTCATCGCCCCACCCTGCCCACTTCCACACACACTGTTATTTGATGTGAGACAGGAACTCAAAGTGTGGAGAAGTGCTGGGTTCAGGTTAGAACCCGTACCGTACTGTCATCATCTCACAGTCTGAGAAACACAACATGAGCTTTTATAACAAATATTTTGTTTGTCTTATAAAACCAAGTGCGGAAAAACAATCTCATCTTAAATAAAGGCAAATTTGTCTCTAGTATTTATTTATAATCTCAAAACTTAGACAAGTGTTAGACTATCTGTAATAGAATCTAATATCTAAGTTTCTATAAATAATAATCTAAAATATCTTCATGTAAATAATTTATAAACATTTATCTATACTGTTTAATATCTAAATACAGATGCATAAATTATATTTATCTGTAATATTGTAGTATTAGTTTCTTCTTATAAAATGATTATTTATTACTCTGCTTCTATTTAAATTAATTTATTTAATTAGCATTATTTAATTTCAAGCCTGTTCATCATTTTCATAAATAAGCAAAATAATTTTCTCTTAAAATGTCACTTTTTTGGATCAGAACCCGTTTTAGCGCTTAATATTTTATTTTAATATTTCTCTTTATCAGGTAGTCGTTATTGTGTAGGATTATGTTCAGCTGTACGTTTCCTCATCCCGTCTCTCTGCATGTCGTTTCTTGCTGCAGATTTTCTCCAGACGGGAGATTAATTGTCTCTGCAAGCGACGACAAAACGGTGAAGATCTGGGACAAGAACAGCCGAGAGTGTGTTCACTCCTTCTGTGAGCACAGCGGGTGTGTGTGCAAATTATTTCTAATCAAAACACATACTTCTGAAGAATTCAGTATTAATTAAAAAAAACCTGAATGGAAAAGCTAAAAATGAGTGAGAAGGTTGAGAAGAGGCCGAGGTGTTTCCGCCTTCAGAACACCGTGTGCAGTGCTGTAGTGGGAAAATAATCAGCTTCAGGGTTGTAACAGTAACTCCACTTCATCACTCCACCATCGACGCTGCTTATTTTCCTCTAACAGCATGTCCCCCGGTGTTTTATTCTTCTTACTCCACAGTGAACCAACAAGTTCAGTTTTTCATCATAAATCTTGTCCTTTTAATGTTGTTGAAAGTCCATGAAATAAATTGGCTCCTGTTCTCACTTATCGTCGCTGTCCACCTTACTCCTGTACCTCACAAGTCCTCGAGTGCTCTCTCTCTCTCTCTCTCTCTCTCTCTCTCTGTGTGTCCACTCGTCACTGGCAAAAGTTAGCAGTTATGCTAAAGGTGTTTATTCCTTTGTAAAGTAAATACTGCTGGACTGCAGTCTCTCAAAGAGCAAAGTGGATCATGTGATCATCCCTCTGCCTTCATATATGTAGAAATGGGAGGATGATCTGGAATCATGACCTCATTATGCGGGTAGCAATATATCACAAGATGATAAATCACGATACAAAATTATGACGAGTCGAATCGATGAAAAAAAACGAATGGTGATTATTATTAGGCTGTATAATCTTTTAATTTTTCCTTGCTGTAATTGTTTGGACAGCAGGGGGCGCAATAACATACAGCCGAGGGCACAAGACTTCACTGTAGGTGGAAGTAACACAGCTCTAATGCTGCGAAAACACAAAAAAACAGATGTAAAAAAAAAATGATAGAATTGCTGCGTGATTGTGTACAAACAGAGTTAGAGAAGGAAATGAAAGTGGAACAAATGTTTATTAATAAAAGGAATTTGAGTTAATAGGCGTTTATATTTTACTCTAATTTACAAATGTGGTAAACAATCATTATTGGTTATTAAAGAAATGAAATAAAAGTTTCCTTTTGTTAAAAAACCAACAATGTTTAAGTTTAAACAAGAATGGGGGAAAATAGATGTAGCATTTTTTCATAATATTTTCTTTATTTAACTTTAATCAAATGATTTATGACTCGAACTGTGAATTGAGTGAATCGTTACACGCCTCAGATATTCTACAATAGGATGTTTAGCTGCTTCGTTTATTCCATCTTCAGAGCTGAAAGGTTTCTGTACTGAGGGTTGAGGACGCAGTGAGAGAGACACACACACACACACACACACACACACACACACACAGGGCTCTCATGTCCTGAAATGGAACACAGGAAAAACGAATCAAACAACAACAGAGTGAAATGACCACAGTGTTTTGGGAGTTTTTTTTTAAACCAGCACTGGAGACTCCTTCCATAAATGTTAAATAAGTGTCTCCTTACAGGTTTTTTTTTTAGTATAAATATAAAACATTGTGTTCTATTATTTTGTGGTGTTGTGTTTTTCAGGTATGTGAATTGCGCTGAGTTTCACCCCAGCGGGACGTGCATCGCCGCTGCCGGTACAGACGGCACGGTGAAGGTGTGGGACATTCGCACTCATAAACTCCTGCAGCATTACCAAGGTGATCACCGAATTCACAGATTATCTCCAGTGAGCTCGAGTCTCACAGCCACAGGAACAATTATCATGATTCTTTGAAATAAAAAAAAAAAATAATCCAGCGACTAATATTGTAAAGCTTATTGTCTGATCCTGAGACCCGGATGCACATAAACAGGTTTTAAAAACTCTCATAACAGACAAAAATTAATCACAAAGCATTCAGTAATCTGTTTAATCCCACCAGCATCGTTTTAATATAATAATAAATATGACTGTGCTGTGTTGAGTGGCAGTGGCGGGTGCTGTCCTTCAGGGGGCGCGCCACTCCCACTCTTACGCTTTCACTCACAGTGGCGAGGTCATTCTCGGACAAAGAGTGTTTCGAGTGTGTGTGTCCTCAAATACACTGTGGGAGAAACGACACGTGTGTGTGAGACATCTTTTATTCATTATGTTGGTATGGAATGTGTATAGTAATAAATACGTTATCAGTGTATTTTGTGTGTGTGTGTGTGTGTGTGTGTGTGTGTGATGATTTCAGTCCACAGTGGAGCAGTGAACTGTCTGTCCTTCCACCCGGCCGCTAATCACCTGATCACAGCCTCCACCGACTCCACGCTGAAAATCCTCGACCTGCTGGAGGGCCGACTGTTATACACACTGCACGGACACCAGGTACACACACACACAGGTGTTGATTAATTCTCTGTAACAGCAGCTCTGACAATAGTGCAGCTGCAAATCACAGCTGTATTTATCATTAATGTTTCTCTGTTTATCATTCCTGTTTCTATGGTAACAGCTCGTTCACAGGGGCGTGTACAGCAGACGCCACACTGATGATAAACCGATTTAAACACATTTGTAATCAGTGATGTCCTTTTCTGGAAGGAGTCTCCAATGTCAGACTTTACGCTTTCTGATGTCTTTAGGACAGAGGAGTTTACACTTCTTTACAGTTTCTCAGGAACATGATGGAACAAGCTGTGATGATGATAATAATAATAATAATACTTTAAATAAACTTGAAGCGAGAGAATAAAGAGGCTGGTGAGGGAGCGAGTGTTTATAGCTGCTGTAATGTCAGTGACAGCAGGAACTCGCTCATTAAACGCAGCTATAAACAGATCAAATCAAAAGTGGAGATTTTGAACTCCACTCCATCACACCACCCTATTGTTGATTATTTTACAATAACAGCACCACACACACACACACACACACACACACACACACACACACACACACAGTTATATGATGTTTTTGCCCAGCTGTGTTTATGATGTGAATGACAGCAGTGTCTGATCTGTGATGATCTGCTGATGCTGTATTAACGTGTGTGCAGTGAGGACGCCTCGCTCGCCGTGGCTCTCCTCAGCGACTCCGTGCTCCTCAGCGTGCTGCGAGGTTTATTAATTAAAGAACTCATCTCTCATCATGTTCTCACTGTCTGAGGGATTGACTTCAGGTCGTCCTGATGGAAGGCGTGAAGAAGCCTTGGCAGAAGCTGTGACTTTTGGGTGTGTGTGTGTGTGTGTGTGTGTGTGTGTGTGTGTGTGTGTGTGTGTGTGTGTGTGAGAGAGAGACGGTCTGTGACTGTGAGTGATTATTAGTCAGTGATGAAGTGGAACAGTCTGTCTCTCCCATGTGGTGTCTGCCTTTAAAAAAAAAGCATTTATTCAGATATTTATTCCACAGTCTGTTCATCACAGCTTTGACTCGGCAACTCGAACAAATCAGTGACTTTATCGGGTTCAGTTCAGCATTTAAAGGGTGTGTGAACTGCTATTATTATTATTATTGTTATTTTCTTTAACAATAAACACCATTCATACAAAAGGTTATTCCCTTAAAGATTGTCTCCTTAAAACAAGTAATTACTTCAATAAAATATTCTTAAATGCATTTTGGAGGTGAGTGCACCTTTCAAACCTTCCAAAATCTTATCACAGAATAAATCCAGCTGCGAGCAGCAGTTTAAGGGGTTCGAGCACTTTTCCGCCCCGTAGCAAAGAGCAGAAACCGTTGGGACCGTCCGCGCTTGTTCCCAAGGACGCGTGCGACGTAAATTTGATGGCAATACATTGCTGAGATGGCCTCACTTCCTGTCGTCAGTCTCCCCCCAGAGTTACAGATGAACTTGAGCACGTTGCTAAATGATGAGTTTGGTGTCAGTAAATAAAAGCATTGCTGAGAAATGACCTCACTTCCTGTTTGGTGACCTCAGCATCAAAGTAATTTGTAGTTTATGGACAGCATGTCTCGCCAAGACACTAGTTTATTTTAGGTTCCTCTCACAGTCCTGTGATCAAGATTTTGGAATGATTTGGGATGAAGAAATAAAAAAAACCCTTTTTCTTAAAGCTCAAAATGGCCGACATCCTGTTTGGCAAATCACACATTTGTTACGTACAATTACAGGAGGGTTTATACACACCTCCACTGCTTGGCCCCTAATAAAATCCAGATTAAACAAATTCAATACACCACACACACACACACACAGAAAAGTGGATCATGTGACCCAGAGCTGACAAAACAGAGAACCGGAAAAGACGAATAATCCGGATAAATATATGTTGTATGGAATCCAGAGGGAGCGGTGTGTATGAGACGCTTATTTTAGAATGACAGATCGGCTTTGTGGCTTTGGGGTGTGTAGTTTGTACAGGCACACACCACCCTGCTGCGCGCACACACACACACACACACACACCTATCTAGGTAGAGTGAATCTAAAGGAGGGGTATCTTAGTCATGTATGAGTCATCTTAGAGATACACACACACACACACACACACACACACGATCTAATACTTTCATTTCTTCTATTCTACCACTCGAATCCTCATCCAAATGGTTTAAAGTCACAGTGCAACAAAAACAGGACGGGTCCATTTTATGAGTCATTTATTATGAACGAAGTAAATCACTCTGAATCACATCGTCTGTGTTCTGAGAGTTTCAACTCCATATTTAATTTAACTGTTCAATATAATACAGTAAGCTTGTAACAATTCACCATTTGATTTGATTCATGATATTGGGTTCACACTTCAATTTTTCCACGATATTTTTGAAAATAATTAAATGAAGAAAATTGTAATACCAAAAAGTGCGAAGTTTATTTTCCTATTCTTTATAAACATAAATATTCCTTTTGTTAAAGAAATAAATAACCCTTTTATTTCATTTTCTTAACCAGCAATAATTATTTACATACTTTTGTAAAGGTTGAAGTAAAATATAAACACCTATTAACTAAAATATTCCTTTTCAAGTTTTTATGAACATTTGTTCTGCCTCCATTTCCTTCTCTTTATCTTTCAGCAGTCTGTAAAGCGAGAGAGTGATGATTTCTCGTTAAATCTACTTGTAGTCAATCACACAGAAGCTCTTTCACATTTTACATCTGTTTTTTTTTTTTTATTGTTTTCGCAGCATTAGAGCTGTGTTACTTCTGCTTAAAGTGAAATCACATGGATTCCCTCTATTGTGTTATTGTGCTTCCTGCTGTCTAAACACAATTACAGCGAGGAAAATCAGAGATTATGCAGCCTGATAATAATCACTTTTTTATTTCATCGATTTGAATCATCATAAATTTATACTGTAATTTTTCATCACATATCCTTACATGTATATAGTACATAATATTTATCACAGTTTACTAAAATATTTAGGATGATTTAATACATTATCTGATTCTAAATGATTTATTGTTAGTCACCATATTAAGAAATATTATTTAACAGGGTATAAACTGATTCAATATGATCTAATTCAATTCAGTTAAATGTGATTCACCAGTTCAGTGTCAAAAAATACAGCATGATTTGAGCATCAGTGCAGTGCAGAGTCTCATTAACTATGATTCTGCAGTTTACATTATTCTCTGAGTGAAGAGTCTCTCTCTCTCTGTCTGTCTGTCTGTCTGTCTGTCTCTCTCTCTCTCTCACCCCCCACCCAGCTACATATTCCGGATGTTCAGGGAATGTCCCCACCCGACAGATGATGTAGATAATTATTTAGTACTGGAATGCACAGGTAGTCTATATTAGGCACAGGTGTGGGCAGTCACTCTGGTTTTCCCTCATCAACACCTGGTTCTGAGTGTTCTCAAGAGAACGACGGTGACGATGTAACCTACTGTTAGCTGTCCATCGTTTCAAGACTCTGTTACATGTGCCATATATACGGCAACTCTAAGAGCAACCACATGATCCTGAAACCATAACCAGTCCTCAATCCCATACACAACTGATGTGACCAAACCCTTGTTTCCAAACTACATACGATTGTACAATATTTATAAACCTCTGAACTGGCAGGATGACCAGACGCTGTCCGCTGCTGTTTTGCACACCCATGCCCCCCGGAGGGTCTGTACAACCATGCGGGACAGATGCATTGCTAAGAAGCTGGTCCTTTCAGAGACCAAGCCCAAAGCTAGAGTCTCTGGGGAAAGGGCGAAACAGAGTCTCCTTTGGGCTTGTGCAAGCAGATCCTTCCAGAGTCTGAGCTCCATTGATGCACCACATATCAACAGTGGTATGTCTGAGAACAAGGCGATGTGAGGCCGGTTTGGAACTATCAGGACTAGCTGCAATTCCTCTATCCGAATCCTGTGGTGTACAGGTGGAAGGAGACCACTGGGGGGGGGGACATGTACAGAAGGCCTTGAGGCCACTGGTGGGCCATGGCTTCTGTACTGAGGGGGGTTGTCCCTCCCCAGAGAGAACAGGAAGTAGAGGGTCAGCTTCCTGAAGGCAAGCGGGTCCATGATTGATGTTCCAAAATGACCAGATCTTTGCCACCACCTCCAGGTGAAGCCTACATTCTCCTGGGGTTAGACCTCCTCTGGACAAGCAGTCTGCTGCCTGATTCTCCAGCCCAGGCACCTGTACTGACTTGAGGGATAGAGGTTCAGAGATTCGCATACACATAACTGCTGCGCAAGTCTGAAAAGGTGCAAGGAGCCAAGGCCTTGCTGCCTGTTGATGTCAGCTGCTGCCGTCATGCGGTCTGTCCTCAGCAGCACATGGCAACCTTTAAGGCGCAGCAGGAATTTTTTCCTAGGAAATGTCTGACTGCCTTCAGTTACAGAACACTGATATGCTGGGAAGCCCACCTGCTGCTTTAGCGACTCCCAGTGCCTCTGCTCTCATGCACTGCGCCCCAGCCTATACGTCTGTTGACTCCTCCCCCTGGTGAGATCACTCGGGCGTACCCACCAGCGGAGAGCCAGACACAGCCTGCAGGTGACCCACACCCTGACCTGCAGCTGCGACTGTGGCTGCAGTCCCAGGGTGAGGAGGCACCTCTGTACTGGCTGCATGTAAAGAAGGGCCAGTGGGGCTATCTGGACTGCTGCTGCTATTAGTCCCAAGACCTGCAGGTACAGTCTCCAGGTGACCCTTGCCCTCATGCAAAAATGTGCCAGGCACACACCGCAATCCTTCTGCCGCATGAAGGTGACCCTGTTCCTCCGTCTGGGCATATGGCAGCATATTGTCCATATAATTTAGACTTCTGAGCCCTTCCCACTGCACAGGCCCAAGGACTGCACTCGTGCATTATTCCATTATATATTGATTCAGAAGGGTATAATCTGATTCACTTGGGTACAGTATGATTCAGTGACTCATTACAGGAGTTCAGTACAGGCCAGTTCACTTCAGTATAAATCATTCATGGCTATAAAGGATGATGTCAGATTATTTCTTCCCTTTGGTGCATTTTATTTATTTATTCCTTCATTTATTTATTGTCCATTTTGGGGCTCGTTTTCGAATCTGAATATGTGGGTATGAAATTCAAATTACACCAAAACGGCAGGTTTAAAATCATGTCGTATAATTGTTGATGTGATGTTATTTGTTAGATGATGTTTATTTAACATTTTTGGAAGGAGTCTCCAGTGTCCGTGCTCTGTAACAGTCACAGGGTAGGAACGTCTTCTGGACAGAGGAGTGTTCTGGTTCTCAGGAATGTGATGATCTGTGTGTGTGTGTGTGTGTGTGTGTGTGTGTGTGTGTGTGTGTGTGTGTTTTTTTGAGAGACAGAAAGAGAGGAGCAGATGAAGGAATAATTCTACTGTTTATTGTGGACGTAACACAGAAAAATAAACCGTTAAAAATATCACAAGTTATTGATGAATAAACCGTGTAATTGTTGGTGAATCACTGTGGTATAAGCAGAATAAAACACTCCAGACCATTCTGTATGACGACCCGATGTGAAGCGGAGTGTAAGTGCGCAGTCTGGAGTGTGTAATTCCTTACAGGACAGTCGTGTGTATTAATGTACACATGTAACGTCAGTAAAATCCACGGTCATAAAATCCTGAACGTGCCAGCTGTTCAAACCAAATGCACTTTACATCTGAGCACAATGACGTTATCAGGGCTGTGAAAAATCCGCAGATCCATGGAATTCCGTGAATTTGGCCGCCAAAAATATAATTTTAGTGAATCATCTAATTTTGCAATAAAATTTGTGTGTGTGGGGGAGGGGTAGGTTTCATTTGTGAGAGTGATAGACCGGTTTACGGCATTTGCGCCATGCTTACAAACCACAGCGTGAATCTTGTGTTCTTTTCGTTTTACCATTGTGCTCTTTAAACACGCTTTCGATATCAACGGTTTTGAAAAGGAGAA
>JAPEIY010000019.1:523796-536002 GCA_026122135.1 Cathorops aguadulce | reverse complement strand
AAAGATGTATGCTGTACAATCATTCTGCCACAGAAAAAGAACAGTTCAAAGAAATTACTGAAAGCCCAAATATTGCCGTGACATTCATATCCAAGATGACATTCATGTCACTGTATGTAAACTTCTGAGCACAACTGTAGGTGCAAAAGACATGGTGCTGTGCACTGTGTTGTGACTTGAACTTTAATCTTTCACTGTTAAAACAATTTATGATATTTTATAGCACAGTGTGGTTCATGGCTTGTTCATGGTGGAGGACAATTGGACACCTACAAGTTCACATTATACACATTATATTACATTACATTAATGGCATTTAGCAGACATAATGGCATTTAGCAGACATACAACATACTCAGAGCAGCCTGGGGAGCAGTTGGGGGTTAGCTGCCTTGTTCAAGAGCACTTCAACCATTCCTGCTGGTCCAGCCATTCCTTTTGGTTCCAAAGCTGCTTCTCTAACCATTAGTCCATGGCTAAACCAAACTACTTCTTTAAATGTTTGTCTAAAGTGCACATTACTAATGTAACAACTATGTCAGCTCTAACTTTGAGGTATCACCCAAACACACACAAAAAAAGAGTGAGAAAGTGAGCCTTGTGTCTGAAACTAAAAAGTGATGCTAATGGCCATTCCAGTCTCCATCTCTTACTCACACACACACCCTCCATTAAATGTGGAAATTGTACTTTGGCAATAAATTTAGTGATAAAATTACTTCATAGCACTTTCAATATTAGACACATCTGGTCTTTTCCAACTGCACTGCTATGAAATGTAGATACATTTTATTTTATGCTTATTGCTATAAACTAATACATCCATACTTGACTAGTGAACGTAATGGAAGGATCTCTTCTCTTCCAGCTCCTGTCACCTGATGAGTACCAGAAATTTTTGGAGATGAGGCTGAGTATTGCTGAGTCACGCAGTGAGAACAGTTACCACTGTAAAACCCTGGACTGCCCCGGCTGGTGCATATTTGAAGACGATGTCAACGAATTTGCCTGCGACATCTGCAATGAGACGAACTGCCTCCTCTGCAAGGTGAGTGAGAAACGCGAGCTGTGAAAGGACCTACGTTTATTTTCATGATGATTATTATGTGATTGTAAAAATAAGGCATGTGGTATATAAAGGTGTGTGTGTGTGTGTGTGTGTGTGTGTGTGTGTGTGTGTGTGTGTGTGTGTGTGTGTCTGCTACAGGCCATTCATAAAGGCATGAACTGTAAAGAGTACCAAGATGACCTTCGCCTCAGAGCAGAGAATGACGTTGCAGCCAAAAAAACCACAGAGACACTACAGGTTTGTCTCTAAACTAAATGGTCCACTTACCTCAGATGTAACCAAGACAGGAAATGCTTGCAGTTAGAATTTAAACTGATACTAAATGATGTGAAGAAAATGTATTTGATTTCAGTGTAAAGCTACATGGTATTCATCATCTGTGACTTGATAGCTCCTCTGTGACTTGATAGTTTTAGGGAGATTTTATTATTTGTCAGGTAAATTAGTGCAGTGGCAGCACGATGGTGCAGTGGTTAGCACTGTCACCTCACAGCAAGAAGGTTCTGGGTTCAAACCTCATGTCCAATGAGGGGCCTTTCTGTGTGGAGTTTGCATGTTCTCCTTATGTCTGTGTGGGTTTTCTCCAGGTGCTCTGGTTTCCTCCACAGTCCAACTAGATTGCTAATATGTCTAGTGTGTATTGCAGATGATGTTGCAGAATGGAGAAGCCATGTACTGTCCTAAATGCAAGGTGATCATCCAGAAGAAAGATGGTTGTGACTGGATCTGCTGCCTCATGTGTAAGACGGAAATCTGTTGGGTGACCAAACAAGCCAGATGGGGTCCTCAGGTATAACTGCATTAGTGGTTCTTAATTCAACATGCAGTTCACTTAAAAAGACATTTCTTCAGTCAGGAGGCATGAGGGTTCACCGATATGGCTATACTGAGATAAGGAACTCTAAGTATTACTAGAAGGGCATTTGGTAGAGTGCATACTTCCACCAAGCCACATAGTAAACATCTAGATATTCTAATATGTTTACATATGTACATATCCAGATTTGCATCAAAATCTAATGAACTGTTCCTTGGCCATGCCCACCTTTCGTCACAATTTCAACAAAATCTGTTCACTGCTTTTTTGTTATGTTGGGAACAGCAAACAAACACATGCAAAAACATAACCTCCTCCAACAAAGTTAGTGGAGGTAATTATACAGTTATACAGTAATAGTGTTGAGTTATACATTTCCTGGTGCAGCAAGTCTCTTAAAATATGCAGCAAGAATAACTAAAGAATAAAAAACACCTCAGGTGTGCTCTTCTCAACAACAGGGTGGTGTGATGCCACGTGACATTAAGCAGAGTTACTGTTACCACCCTGAAGTTGATTATTTTCCAAGAACAGCCAAAGTGTTTTATTCTTCATATCACAATTAGATAATTAATTACCTACAAGTTACTTGTGTTATAGCAGCTATAACCAGTCATAACCATTCATAACCAATCCATTCACCAGCCTCTCAAGAAAAAAAAGAACAAGAAACCCGTATGTCCTGAAATCTTTCCAGTCGTAGAAAAACATAGAGGAACAGTTTTACCTCTGACTGTTACAACACCACTAACATTCCTACCATAAATATTAATGTCTCCTCACAAAAAAATAAAGTATAACAATGATGCACTGTTTTTTTTAACTGTTTATGTACTGTCCACAATAGCAATAGGTTGCTACTGTAGAAACAATAACATATAACGAGCACATTAATATAAACCTTGCAGTCGGAACAGGTGGCAAAGCTTATTACAAATGAATCAACACCTTTTGACCAATCAAAACTGAGCATTCAACAGTGCTGTTGTAGAGTTTATTGTATACATAAGTCAGATGATAATGTTTCTATTGTTGTTAAACCATTGTCTTTTTTTTTTTGTCCTCAGGGTACTGGAGATGTCTCAGGTGGATGCAAATGTCGCATCAATGGCGTCCCTTGTCACCCAAATTGTCAAAACTGTCACTGATCTCTAATCTACTCTGTTAGGACACATTATATTTCCACTAACCATTACTGGAGTAAGGAAGTAACCTTTTCTGTAACGAGTAGACTGAAACTATTGATCTGTAAGCATAATACAATCAGTTTAATTTGTGGAACTATGAATCATCAGTTGGGTATGTGATATCAGGCTTCATAACCTTTACATGAACTGTTTACCAAAACAAAAGGATCATCTTTGCCAGATGTGTTACGAGGCTATACATATAACCAAATTGTTTTTGTATAATGACCAGAGCAGATCTTGCACATTACTGATTATGGCACTAAGAGTTTAGATATTAGATGAGAGTATTTTTGTAGCGTTGCTGTATTGATTATGCAAATGAAGGTAGCTGTATGCTAATTAATTACAGATTTTTTTTTGTTTGGGGGGGATTTTCCCCATCTTCACTTGTAAATTCCCACCCACTAGCCAGCTCTACTCTGTCATAAGAGAGCTGCCAACCAATAATGTAGCATGAAGCCTAACCTGTGCTTCCTTTGAGACACATGAAGCCAGGTAACTGCATCTTTTCAAACTGATGTCACAGGGCAGTGTAATGCACTTGGAGGAAAGGACTATCTACAGTACACTCTTCTGCATCCATGAGCCACAACAGATTGAGGGGGTGGGGGGAGTGTATGTCATCCCTCCCACCCAGAAAGCACAGCCAATTTTGTTTTCTTTACTCCTGACCATGGATGGCTACAGCATCATCGGGATTTGAACTTGTAATCTCCTGATAATATTGTGCCATTCAGTAGCTTTGGATATTAAACTTCTGCATTATTCTATAAATATGCAATTTAATTATTATTATTATACGGGTGCATATGAAGTTAGCTTTCAAATAAAGTTATCCTAAAACAAAAACAAACTACAGTTAACCATTAAAGGTAAGCATGCGGTACATAGCCAACATTTTAATGATGCATTAATATCTGTAAATTATGAAATGTGACTGTCATAATGTACATGTGTACAAACTGACTGGATCTTCCAGAACATCTGCAATAATAATAATCACTTGTGACGCGTTCATGGTTTCCTATAAGTTTATTTGTTGGTCAACATATTTTGCAGATTAATTAAACATTGTAAGAATGACCAAGTAAGAGACATAATTTCACTACTGCAAAGTGCAACCAGCAAACATGAATATATTTCAGTGCAAAAAAGTTACCAAAAATTAATAACTTATGATCAAGCAAAAATATGGATTAAGCACAGATTGTGAATGCATATGACCAATAAGTGTTGGTGCAGTTCAGAACCAAGTTATGAAGTGATTAGTGAAAATAATATATTCTGTGTTGATTTCTAAAATAGAGCTAACAGATACTTGTATGCACCGTTCATTATATTAAATTGGATTCTATGACCATGCCATCAAGTAACTAAATCAGTCACTGTTTGCTCTTTACACATTATAATACAGGACATACTGTAGTGGAACAGAGATTGTTGCATAAAATATTGTAGCTGTTAGTTTCATGGTAAAGTGTATTGTAAAAACATTACAAGATAACTGGGCTTTCAAGAATAAGACATTTGTATTAGACACCCAGACATCCGATACCGATTGTACATATTGTCCAATTTGATGCATTTTTGTACATGCAGTTAACGCATGTGATGGTAACATTTTTTCTCCTTCTTATGCAAAGTAGGATCATTATTTATTCATTTCAGATCCACAGCTCATCAGCTGAGAGAAAATAACAGAAAATAGAGCAAATCTTACAGAAATGTCTTTAAAACTGTCCGCTGTTATTAAATATATTTAAAAACAAACAAACCCTCAGAACTGTTTTCAGTATTATGTGCCAAATCTGGTGGTATACCATAATATACCTACAAGTGCAATTTTTTTTTTCCTTTTGCCGAAACAAAGTGTATGCAATAAAGTGGCATACAAACTATGCCAATATATTCAGTTTCAGAGCACATATTGAAAATTATGAGCTGTATTAACTGCAAAAAAGCACCAATATTTTAAAGGATTTTGGTCTCAATATTATCGTAAAGGGAAAACACTTTCTCTTCCTAATGGATATATGCGTTCAGCAATCTCTGCATATTAAGATGAACTTCAAAATAACCATAAATGAATGCAATGTTGACAGTGTAATCTTATGAATCTCAAATCCATAATCTGATTGTGAATCTGCAATCATGTGAATAAACCAATAACCTTTTTTGCAAGTACAAACATTTTATTACTATTACCAATCTTGACTTCAACTGTCTTACAATGTTAAATGTTGCAAAAATTAATTACAATTTACACACCTACAACTTCATTTCTGAATCCTTGGTTATACTGCTGAAAGGTATGATTACGATGGTTATAAAATCTTACTTTTTGAGGGTTAGGTCCAACTGGAAGGGTCCAGGAAAATAAGGTAGGGTCAAGAGATTAGCTTCAGAGAACTAATGGAGCATGGTCAAATGGACAGGTCCTGAAAGGTAAGGAGGTAGGGGCAAGTGGTTAGCTACAGGAAACAGATTGGGGGGGCGCAAGTGGATGGGTCCAGAAAGTTAAGGAAGTGTGGCAAAGTGGTCAGCTACAGAGAACAGATGGGGGAGTGGCCAAGCAAATGGCTCCAGGAAAGTAAGGAGGCATGGCCATAATGGTCAGCTACAGACAACAGATGGGGGTGTGGCCAAACAGATGGGTCCAGAAAGGTAAGGAGGTGTGGCAAAGTGGTCAGCTACAGACAACAGATGGGGAGTGTGGGCAAGTGGATGGGTTCAGAAAGTGTACAGGTGTGTGCAAGTTTTACTGTACAAAATGAATCATATGACAAGGAAACATACAAACTGTGTATAACAAATTAGACATTTACAAAATTGATGATGGATTCAGAATTCTTAAAATTACTAGCTTGTGGCTGCATTTCCACGTGACTACTTTTGACAACAATTAACTCCACATTTAGGCAAACCTGTTCAAATAAAAACTTGATCTCTCTCACAACACAAATATTTCTCATGGATCAGTAGTGTATTACTTAACATATATTCCAGATCCTCAGCTTAACCCTAGGAGAAGGAAACACTTTGCTGTAATCTCTCTTAGCACGAATTACTTAGGCCTCACTAATATAAAAAAAAAAATGAAGACAGCACATCTCAAAGTCCTTGAAGCGAGACGGGCCTTTTCGGTGCGTGTTAAGGGAATAGGAGGTCAAGTTTAGGTGCCCACTCCAGAGCAGAGTTCACTACAGCCAATGCAGCGGCCCCCAGTGCCACAGTGATGCCCATCACTGCCAGTCTAACAAGTCGACGAGTAGCAGGTCGAATCACAACCACAGTGCTGCGCTGAGGGTCGACGGTGCTGTCATGCTGCTGCTGTTGTTGCTGCTCTCTCCGCCTGCGGCGAAGCACGGTATCAGGCCGCTGCTGCGCAGAGGCCAGCTCGAAGTCTGTGAAGGTGGACACGGCTGTTCTGGACAAGAGAATGAAATCCTCGATTATGACACTTTACAGCTGACCCATAAATAAGCCTTGTGTAAAATCAACATATGCCTTTTATATGGGGGGGGGTGTCACAGTTTTCCACTAAATGTCAGACACACAAGTTTGGTTTCCTATGTTGACATTAGTTTTGGACTCGAGCTACATTGCACCCAAATAACTAACAAATAAAAGAAGTTTATCTGCCTCAGATTGCTTCCAGTAATGTCAGACAAACCTAAATACAGTACATATGTGGCAGCGGGGGCATGGTCAAGCAGCAGTCTGAATGGTGGGTGGGGTCTGGGAAGGTAAGTGGCTAATTCATTCCACCTGCTGTCAAGTAGTGTGTGTGTGTTAGTGTTACAGGGACGGAGCATAAAAGGAGGAAAAGAGCAGAGAAAAGGGATTCCCTCCCGACCACAACACGTGTGCGTGTTGAGTGAGTGAGTGAGTGAGTGCTGAAAAGCTGAAATAAAGTGTGTGTGAGAGACTATCAACTCTTGCCTGCCGTGCTTCTGTGCTCCACCCACAACAGGAACTACTACAGTGGTGCCAAAACCCGGGAGCACAGAAGGGAACCACCCCATGGAGTCCTCCCCATTCGAAGAGCTCATCCTTGCCCTCACTACCACCCAGCAGAACCAGCATCAAAGCACTGATCACCCTCCGAAAGGAACAGGAGCAACGCTTCGAAGCCTTGATGCTAGCCCAGCAGGAAGATCGCTAGGCATTTCGGCATCACTGTAACAGTTCCTGATGTGGGTGGAGCACAGAAGCATGGCAGGCGAGAGTTGATGTTTACACACAAACACTTCATTGAGCTTTTCAGCTTTCACTCACTCACTCACACTCACTCACTCACTCACTCACTCACTCACTCACTCACTCACTCACTCACACATTAATTGACAGCAGGTGGAATGACTTAGCCACTTACCTTCCCTGACCCCGCCCTTCATTCACAGACTGCTGCTTGGCCATGCCCCTGTTGCCACATCAATTAAATTTGGTTAATTGCTTGATTGGTTGAGGTTAAATGCTTGATTGGTTGAAGGGGTAATTACTTTTTCACATTGGGCCAGGTAGGGTTGGGTAACTTTTTTTTTTTCCGTCAATCAATGAAATCATCATTTGAAAACTGCATTTTGTATTTACTTGGGCGATGTCTGTCTAATATTAAAATTAGTTTGATGACATGAAACATTTAAGTGTGACAAATATACAAAAATGGAACAAATCAGGAAGGGGGCAAATACTTTTTTTCACAGCACTGTATGGTTTTAACATACACTCACTGTCCACTTTAATATGGATATCTGTATATTTGTGCAATGCATTAAATTATACAGATACACAAGCATCAGTTAAAATTCATGTTGAACATCAGAATGGGTTTCTAATTCTGTCAAATTCTCTCAAAATCTCAGCAAGTTTGACCCTGGCATGATGGTTTATGCCAGATATGCTGGTTTGAGTATTTCAAAAAAGTACTGATTTCCTGGGATTTCCATACACTGAATGGTGTGAAAAACAAACACACATCCAGTGAGCAGCAGTTCTGCAGGCAGAAATGTGTTGTTGATGAGCGAGGTCAGAGGAGAATGGCCAGACTGGTTTGTGTTGACAGGGAGGCTATGGTAACTCAAATAAGTATAACTATGATGAGCAGAAAGCCATCTCAGAATGCACAATATGCCAGGCCTTGAGGCAGACAGGCTACAACAGCAGAAGATCACACCGAGTTACACTCTTCTCATCCAGAAACAGGTATCTGAGGCTATAGTGGGCAGAGGCTCACCCAAACTCTGCAGTTAAAGATCAGAAAAAGACCAAATGGTGTTTATTCAAACTTCAATTGTCCATTTTCAGTGAGCCTCTGGATAAAGGTTTGAATCTGGACCACTGAATTGAGACTCTGTATACGAAATCAAAATCACCTTGAGGTCTGCAATGGAATTGACATATTTAAAAAATAGACCTATCCCAGCTGACTACGGGCGAAAGGCGGGGTACACCCTGGACAAGTCGCCAGGTCATCACAGGGCTGACACATATGATAAATCAAATAAGCTGAATGTTTATATTTATTATATATTTATCATGTTTTTAAACTAACAATTCTTTATTTATTAAAATGCTGCTCAGGAACAAACTGTTAATTAATTTATGCTAATTTTACTCATGGGCTGAATAAACAGATATTAATGTATGTGTATTTCATTAATATTTAAATAAACAATTTAAATATATATCTACTTAACTTTTTGTATTAATGGTTTGTGAAGGTAAATTAATTTATTGCATCATGCAAATTATGGGAAAGTTTTAATGCATTGTCTATATTTATATTTTTTGTTGTGTGTTGTGTAAATATCTTAAACTAAGACACTCAGGTAAACAGTGAGGTAGTTGACGAGGCGTGGTGGTCGTTGTAATGTGATACTCTACCTTGTAAATCTGTTAAAATGAACACTAAAGTGATTTTCATGTACGCACTGTGAAATGCCCAATTCAGTCAAATTCAGCATTCCCAGACTCAGACCCTCCGGACCCCGACTGTATTCAGTGACATAACAGCTCATACCTGTTCATGTGATGATGTAATAGTGCGCTGGTTCTTACCGCTGCTTTATAGATGTCATCCATGCTGAGACACTCGTCCTCTCTTCCTGACAGTTTGGAGAATTTTCGAAGCCCAGCTCTCGGTTTTATAGTGCAGTCCGTTTTCTCCCCAGACACGAATCATTTATGAACAACTGCCTCGGACAGTAATGACGCCTTAATTACCGAGGGCCAAATCTGTGTTCCAAATCTGTTTTTAAAAACTCACTCGTCCACTTACCCTCAGCGGAGTGTCGAGAGACACCGATTTACTTTATCAGTTAATGACTGAGTGTTTATTTAGGGCCGACACACAACTGTTTCAGTTCCTCTGGAATATTCGGGGTACAATCACAGGATGGGAGTGTGTTCAGTAGTGTAGCTGAAGGACACAGTGTGTGTGTTCAGTAGTGTAGCTGAAGGACACAGTGTGTGTGTTCAGTAGTGTAGCTGAAGGACACAGTGTGTGTGTGTGTGTGTGTGTGTTCAGTAGTGTAGCTGAAGGACAGAGTGTGTGTGTGTGTGTTCAGTAGGACCCTGTGTGTGTGTTCAGTAGTGTAGCTTAAGGACCCAGTGTGATTGATGTAACGCGTCCCTGTTCGAGATGATAGACTATAAGAACGGTACCAGCGCCCCCTTGTGGAGAATCTTAAACCTAATAAACATAAGAAAATTTACACAGGAACGTTCACGAGGTTTTTAACCTCAAAAAGTGAAATAAAATGGTGCTGATGATGAGATGTAATACTGAACTCTTCTCAGTTAAAACGCTTTATGGAATTAATTAAAATTAGAATTTATGTGAAATCATGCTAATGTGCTCCCTGGGTGAATGTATGATTGATGAAGTGTGTTTGATGTTTTGAGAGCATATGGCACTGTAACTGCACTCTCAGTAAACACACTGATTTATTCACACACTGAGGCCTGGCTCTGGAGTGATGTGGGGCCGAGAGGAGAAATTACACTGCAGAGGGCCACAATAGGCCTGATCCGTTTGAGTGGAGAACCAATCAGAACCCACTGTGCTGCTCTCAGCCAATCAGAACACACTGTGCTGCTCTCATCCAATCAGAACAGACTATAGTTTGTGTGTGTGCGCGCCCGTGTGTTTTCTGTCCATGATCATTGTCCTTTTCCGTTTCTCCATCGCTGTGAACGTATCTGTCACTGTGCCGTGAGTTTGCCGTCATCCAATTGGTGGATTTTAGACGAGCGTCGTGGCAGCAGCGCTCACACTGAGACTTTACTCACAGGTTTCTCACACTGACACACACTTTATCACCATCAATCACAGTCACCCTAAAACACAGCACATTATGAGTTCCAACAAACAGAGCTCCAGTCTCAAATCACCACCAAACAATTCTTTAACGATGAGATTTTAATCTGCGTCACGCTGAACATCAGACAGTGTAAAACCTGGATTTCCTGAGAATGCTGTGTTTATAATATACTGAATACACTCCCTGTAATCTCTCTGTGCTGTAAACGTGGTGTGTGTGTGTGTGTGTGTGTGTGTGTGTGTGTGTGTGTGTGTGTGTAAGATAAGACAGAAGACTGAGAAATAAACAGAAGGTTTGTTTACTCCAAGCTCGCAGAGAGTCACAGGAGATTTGAAGAGTGTGCAGTTTACAGTATTTTTGTAAATCGAATTAATTAATTTGTTTATTAATTTAATAATAATAATAATAATAATAATAATAATAATAATAATAATAATAATAATAATAATAATAATAATGCATTAAATAGATGTACAGCATCACAACCTCATCATCATCATCATCATCATCATCCAGGAATCATCAGTAAAATATAAATAACTAAATATTTACTCATTAGAATCTCTAGAAAAGCAGGAAATATTTAATATAAACCACTCAGTCAGAAACAGATAATAAAAATCCACTTCTCATCATCTCAACTTTTCCATAAAATAGAAAAATAAACCACTTCCCTCAATCAGAATTCCCATGATCCTGAGCTCCTCGGCTGCTCCGGTGCCAGGACGTTGATTTTCCGGACTTTTCTGCCAGGTGCTGACTCTGCAGAGTGACTCTGAGGCTGACCTTCAGTCGCTTCAGCTGCTCGCTCAGTCCTGATGTTTATTAAAGTCTCCAGTTTAACGCTGAGAAAATACCAGTGTGTGTTCTGTGTAATAATTAGTTACATTCACAACGGCAGCATGATGATTACAGATTATTTACAGTACAGAAGACTTGTGATAACAAACTAATCACACAAAAATGATCTAATTTCATGATAATCAATCTGACAACCTGATTAAACACCTAATAACAAAGGTGTGGAGGAATCAGTCATTCCAGGAAATGTTTCTATCTTTATTAATAAACAGTTATTTATTCTTTTTTTATATTTCATCTTTAAAACGGTTCCTGCTTATTCACCTATTTGTGTTCAATTAAAAACAAATTTAATACTTTTTCATTAGTCCATCCATCCATTTTCTACTGCTTATTCGGGTCCAGGTCACAGGGGCAGTACTTCCAACAGAGATTTCCTGGCCTCCCTCTGCCCAGCCACCTCCTCCAGTTCCAGCACCCACCTAGAATGAGTCTGACTTATTAGCAGCAATGTGGACCAAGCCCTCTGTGCAGTTATACAGGGTCCAAATGACCCATAGCAGTCAGCCCTGTATCCTATACTCCCGAAACACCCCCACAGGACACCCTAAAGGACATGGTTGTCTGCCTTTTCCAATTCCACAAAGCAGATGTAAACTCACAGACAACCTCACATGCACCCTGCAGTTCCCTGTTGAGGATAAAGAACTGGTCCAGTATTCCATGACCATGAAAACCACATTGTTCCTCTTGAAGCCAAGGTTTGACTAATGGACAGACTCTCCTTTCCAGCGTCTTGGCATAGGCTGTCTCAGGAAGGCTGAGTAGTTCCCCTCAAATTGAAACACACCCTCCAGTCCCCTTTCTTTAAAAGGGGGACCTCCACCCCAGTCTGTCAATCCAGAGGCACTGTCCTTGATCTCCAAAATCAGAACATTTCAAACATTCTATAAATAAAACTATGTACATGATTGTGTGTGTGTGTGTGTGTGTGTGTGTGTGTG
>JAPEIY010000018.1:45189008-45199485 GCA_026122135.1 Cathorops aguadulce | reverse complement strand
CTCTCACTCACTCACTCACTCTTACACACACTCTCTCACTCTCTCTCTCTCACACACTCACTCTTACACACAGTCTCTCTCTCTCTCTCACACACTCTCACACACTCACACTCTCTCTCTCTCACACACACACTCTCTCTCTCACACTCTCTCTCTCACACTCTCTCTCTCACACACACTCTCTCTCTTACACACAGTCTCTCTCTCTCACACTCTCTCTTACACACAGTCTCTCTCTCACACACACACACTCTCTCACTCTCTCTCTCACACACCCAGAGATCCGAGCCCGGCCCCAGACAGACCGGACCCCTCAGTGCGCGCGGCTCCTCCAGCTGTGTCTTATGACTGAACACAGAGCGTTCAGAGTGTTCAGAGTGTTAATGCGCCTGAAACTGTAACGCTGTTTTGTACTAATAAATAAACTAGAATGTTTCGATCTGTTAAATTCTTACACAGCAGGTTTGTCTGTTGCGTGTTATTTTATATGGTGTTAATGATTGTGTTAATTTTGCTCTGTAGGGTTCCGGTGTGATTAAAGCGGGATTTGCTGGAGATCAGATTCCTAAATACTGCTTTCCTAATTAGTAAGTGAATAATCAGTGTTCCTCCATCTGACTGTAATAACTCTGCACTTTTTATTACCGTTATTAACATGAGCAGTGATGGAATGATACTGATGACTTTTCCTTCCTTTACTTAAAAATGTGACAAATGTAATCACTCAGAAGAAGCCTTTATTTGTCACACAGAGATGTCCACAAGCACCAACGACCAGCGTTTTTCTCCGCCTACACAGATGGTCTGCGCCGGCTACTTGGTCCCACAAGAAAAATAAAAACTTGCCTTTTGGTGTTCAAGGCATTTATATCATCTCTGCTGTCCATAATTTGCTTCAGATCCGATTATTCCACCACAAAATTGTCTTCGATTCAGGTCATGACCAGAAGCGACGCCGTATTTGTTGATCAATTCTGATTGGCTGAGCTGGACCACATGACCACACTGTAGCATATGCAACGTCACTGTAGTGACATTACAGAGCCAGGCAGCATACTACAGGGGGGGAACTGAGAAAGTCAAGCTTGCTCACATCTGGAAGGAAATTTCAGACAGATTTTGGAGGTATTGTACAGGGAAATGGTCAGTGATTTATTAGCTGAGAAGGCATGTAAATTTCAAATTTTTCTCAGGGGGCATACCCTGCAAATTCCAGAGCCGCCTACTACTTTTTTTTTTTTTAAGCTCGCTACTTCAGATTTTCTGGAGAACCCTGGTCGCATTTACATCACAGCACAGTGAAATTCTTTTCTTCACATATCCCAGCTTGTTAGGAAGCTGGAATCAGAGTCACAGGGTCAGCTGTGATACAGCGTCCTCTGGAGGAGGAAGGGTTAAGGGCCTTGCTCAAGGGCCCAACAGTAGCCATATAGCAGTGCTGGACTTAAACCCACAACCTTCTGATCAGTAACACAGAGCCTTAAACATCGAACCACCACCTCAAAATAAATAACTTTCTTTATGTTTATCCCACAATGCTGCTGAATCCTGGACTCTGATTGGTCAGAAGGTGTTGATTGTATGTAAAAGCAGCTCTGACTGTAGTGCAGCTGCACATCGCAGATTTAAATTAATAGGTTTGTTTTGATATGTTATTGTTTCTATAGTAACAGACACTTCACATCAATACATTAAAATAGTGTGTGAAATCACTGATATTTTGTGAGGAGACATTTTTATAACATCTCTGTAAGGAGTCTCCAGTGTCAGCGCTCTGTAACAGTCAGAGGTGAAGCTGGAACTTTAAGATCTTGGAGATCTTCAACACAGAGGAGTTTACACTTCTTTGTGGTTTCTCAGTAACATGAGAACATGCTGTGTTTATTTTTTTATTAACTCGATCAGAGAGAGAGAATAGAGAGAGTCTGGTGAGGGAGTGACTGTTTATCGCTGCTATAACATAAGTGACAACAGGAACTAATCATTTCACAAACATTAAATGTAGCTGTAAATGGATAAAAAGTACAAGTTCTTTATTAAAGAATACATTTTAATTGTTGGGGAAATGGGTGTGTTATAAAAGGAATAAAACTCTTGGACATGCTGTTAAAAGAATCACTTTTGGGGTGTACACATGCACATATTTTACTGTAACGTACAGTGTTTATTACTGACTGATATTTATTTATTACACTCAGTTATGTAATGTGTATGTTGAGTGTGTGTGTAGTTTAATAAGCATGACTGATGTGTTATTGGTTACTGTGCAGTGTCGGTCGACCCAAACATGTGCGTGTGATGGCTGGTGCCCTGGAGGGGGATCTGTTTATTGGGCCCAAAGCTGAGGTAGCACACACAGTTTACACACTGTACTGTACAATCTACACACACTGGGGACACACGATGCATACTCTGTACACACCCTGCTCATTCTATAGCATGTGCACTCTACAGGCTGCCAAAATCTAGTTATTACGTGTGTGTGTGTGTGTGTGTGTGACCTCAGGAACACAGGGGTTTGTTATCGGTTCGGTATCCAATGGAACATGGTATCGTTAAAGACTGGAACGACATGGAGAGGATCTGGCAGTACGTTTACTCTAAAGAACAGCTTCAGACCTTCAGTGAGGAGGTACAGCAGAAGTGTTCTCATGACCTTCATCACTTAAATGGGGTGTGTATATTCCTCTTGTGAGAAAGCTCCAAAGTGTGTGTGTGTGTTTTCAGCACCCTGTATTATTGACTGAAGCTCCTCTGAACCCAAGTAAGAACCGCGAGCGTGCGGCTGAGGTCTTCTTTGAAACCTTCAACGTCCCGGCACTGTTCATCTCTATGCAAGCTGTGCTGAGTCTGTGAGTAACACACACACACACACACACAGAGACAGACAGACAATTCCCTGTTTACCATTCCCTCCCAAATACCTGTGCCTATAGGTATGCGACAGGCAGGACAACGGGTGTGGTGTTGGATGCGGGGGATGGTGTGACCCATGCTGTGCCAATCTATGAGGGTTTTGCGATTCCACACTCCATCATGCGTGTGGACATTGCGGGCCGGGACGTGTCCCGATTTCTCCGCCTGCTCCTGAGGAAAGAGGGATATGACTTTCACACCTCTGCTGAGTTTGAGGTTGTGCGCACTATCAAAGAGGTAGGAACTTAAACTGCATCATAGTACTACCTACTGGTGTGTGTGTGTGTGTGTGTGTGTGATGGAGAGAGTTAGTTTCTGATGTTCTGTTAGTTGCTGTATGTGGAAGTGGATAGATGGCGCTTTTCTCCGAGTGCGATACTCCACCCTGTGAAGTAGCATGAGCAACAGTTTAAAAAGAGGAATTTGGCCGTTTTCCTGTGTCTCGGCCCCCGTGGGGACCCGGGATAGAATCGGCCCCCAACACCCCTTTGCTGATCGAAAAAGGTGACAAATGGGGCAGCTTGTTTGCTGTGAGTTGTGACCCGTGTGTGTTTGTTTATTTATTTAAAAGGGACAGTGTACATTAATTAACATGCTCATTTACATAAGCTCATTTGCATTAGCCATATAGACTAATTTCCATCTGTAGTCCATGGCAGGTTGATGATAAAAAGAAGAAACAATAATAACAATAACACAGACATGTATAAGAAGCATAAACAAAGAGACAGTCAGTACACAATTAACATACAGTGACTTTGAAGACATGGGCAAAAGCACACAGCACATAAATGATGCAAAAATACAGATTGACAACAAGGACATAACCTTATGCCAGAGTAGTAGTATGAACATACCAGACAAAGACCTAGTGGAGGAAGAGGTCCTGGCCCTCGAGGAACATGTTTTGCTGCAGCTACCACAGTTCCAACATGGTGCTTTGGCTCCTACTTCACTTGGAAGGGCCCGATTCGATCAGTCAGCTTATTGAGGTTTACCCTGGGATGTCGGACATAACGTCTGTATTTTTTGCTTCTTAGAAGGCTTTGGCTGAGGATCAGTCGAGTGATAAGAGCAGTTGTTTATTTGCTCGAGTATTTCATTCCTGTATCCTTGGAGCACATCTGGTGGAAAACTGCAGCTCTGTGCATCAGCTTGTTGGGCTCCGAGGTGGGTGAGGAGCAGGGATGATGAATAAAAAATTCACAAATCTGGCTAACAAACAAGCCCCCCAAAAAACAAATGTTGGAACGATATTTGGATGAATCAGAAACTGATTATCTTTCGTTAGACATGGCTCTTTCTCAACTGTGCCCTTTTGCCGTACAGGAAGGAATAGCAGGGGCAGTTTAAGATGTTAAAATACTGAAGTCTGACCAGATTCTGGTCGAACGCTCAAAAAAAATCTTGCACAGAAAACCTGTTGTGTTGTAGTTTGTTGGTGTTTTAATGAGGGCTTTTCCCCATCCTTCTCTGAACAAAGGAGTTTTCCGTACCACAGATCTCCATCGCATGGAGAAGACTGAAATAGCTGCAAAGTAACAGCAACAAGGTGGAACACATGAGAATAACGTAAAAAAAAAAAAAGACCAAACAGATAAGACTGGTACCTACATCTGTACATTCAACCGGTACCAACTTCCAGAAAGAGTCCAGGCAGGCTATCTGAGTGTATTTGTTGATATTTTCATTCCTAACTCACGGAGATGTTTTAATTGTCAGAAATTTGGCCACGGCTCTGTGGGATGTAAAAATAAGCCAATCTGCTGCGACCATGGAGAGGAAGGATGTGAACTTGTCTGTACAAGAACATCAAAATGTAGTAAAAGGTCAACTAAACATTGCCCCGTCTGGATCAAATTAAAAGAAATTCAAAGACTCAGGTTTGTAAAAATGTTACCCAGATGCACATAAACAGGTGGAGGGGTTTCCACTCCCAAATCCCAGCATGCATTTTGTGCTGGAAACTTCCAGTGGCTCGGCTCATGTTGCTCAGCTGAGAACAGTACAAAAATCAATATTGGGAAAGAAATTAATTTTTGATGTTCAAATATCGGCTGTAAGCTGAAATGTGACGTTATTAGATTGCCTTTATTTGTCTAGTCACTGGTTCCAATGGTATTTTTCGTCAGCACAGAAGCTTTTAATCAGTCGTCCTTATATTATCACATTGTCTTTGGCTCGGACTGACTGCACTGCATTCTGTGGTGCTCGCTATTACAGTCTAACTGTACTAGCAGACGTCCAGTGAGAGAGAAATTCTGTGATGGAGAGTATATGTTAAACGTTTAATGCTTAGCCGAGGCTTGACTTTGACATGGCACGCTTGAGGCTGAGCAACAATTATCTTAGCTGCTTGTACATTTGACTCTAATTTAATGCATTTTATCTCGTCTACTTTCCAGTGCAACCAGGAACATTCTCCATTGATCTTAGTGGTCCATGGTGGTGAATAAAATATTTGGAAAGTAATTACTGATGATTCACTTCATGAATTGTAGAGAGATTTCATTCGTTTGTATGGGTGTAAAGTAGACCGAAATTCAGACATTTATTCTCCATTCCTTTTACACCTGTCACCCCACTGACACCAGATGTGTGTCAGTCTGCTGATATGACAGAGAAATGTTCAAAGAAATTTCATCACTGACACTGACTGACCAGACAGGGGTGAAAGCTGTACTGTCAGTGGAGTCTGCAGAATGCACTGCAGTCAGTCAGAGCCAAAGACAATGTGATAATATAAGGACGACTGATTAACAGCTTCTGTGCTGACGAAAAATATCATGGAACCAGTGACTGGACAAAGACAATTTAATAACGTCACATTTCCACTTACATCCAATATTTGAATATCGAAAATTATTTTATATCCCAATATTGTTTTTTGTACCGTTCTCAGCAACATGAGCCAAGCCACCGGACGTTTCCAGCGCACAATGCATGCTGGGATTTGGGAAAGGGGCGAATACAAATTTCAGCAGTTGTTTGCTTCTTTTGTGAAACCCATCATGCACACTGTTGGATTTTAGACAGATTTGCCATGGGTGACCAAAGATTAAACCACAATTAGTGGTATAAAGAGTTCAGGAGTCTCAACCAAAAACAAGACTGTGAGCCCCCAAAGCCAGACTACGACAAGTCTGAGCTTATTAACCTGAAGTCTGAACTCCCCAGCAGAACACAACCAGTCATCTAAAGAACAGAAAAAAGTATCCGGCACCCTAACTCAACAAAAACACATCAATAAAATAGATCACAAAAGAATGAAAATCCAAAGGATATAGAAATGAGCCAAGTCTTTCCCTCTCACAGTCGAAGCCTCTTCCCCAAGAGCAAGGGGCGTGTACTTGTTTTATCCACTTGTCATTGGGTAGTCATGTCATATCCAGTGGAATTGTCAGTTTCAAAACTAATTTTTCTGAAATGCAGCATTTGGCTGCTATTTTTAATCCTCTTGCTTTCTGCCATCAGGACACACACACAGTACCAAACAGTCCTTTTCTCTTTAAAAAAGCAAAACTGTAATATACAATGCGTATCACCCAAACGGCGTCCATCTGGTGGATCCGTTGTTTTAGTGAGAAATGACTTTCAGAGCCATTCTGCGGTCGATTCCAATCTACAAGCAGTGGCAGTTCGCGTAACTCTCCATAAAGCGACAACTTTGCTCCATTTATATCTGGCCTGATACACCTGTGACACTGCAGGATTTGGATGGCCTCGTTGGTCAAATGCCTTCCCCATTCATCCTGAGGGGTGACTCTAAGAGCCATAATCCTATATGAAGAGGAAACCACTCTAATGCTAAGGGAAAGATACTTGAGGATTTTATTGCTAAAAATGTTTGTTTATGGAATGATGCTTCTGATCTTGTATAATATGAAGGTATATCTGACCTTCACTCAGGACACGGGATGGACTCTGCAATCGATTTATCTCTGTGATCATGAACTACTACTCGATGACTTCTTGCAGGCCTGGAGTGACCTCTGTGGGAGTGACCCCTTTCCCTTGATATTAATATATGCAAAAGCAAACGTGCAACTAAGAACTCCAAGGTGGAAACTTTAACAAATAAATAAAACCTGGGGCTCCTGTCAAACCCTTTCCTGTGAGAAATTCAGTCAAAAGCCTTAGCCTACTCAGGATCCTGTACAAAGTTTTACTGAAACACTAATTACAATTGCAGATGAAACTGTCCCAAAGACCTCAGCAAAACCACACTGTAGGCCTCATCCATAACAATGATAATAATAGTAGTAATAAGTAGTAGTAGTAATAATAATAATAATAGTAGTAATAAGTAGTAGTAGTAGTAATAATAATAATAGTAGTAATAATTAGTAGTAGTAGTAATAATAATAAAAGCACTTACCCCAATCATTACAAAGTGTGTAGAGCAGCTGGTCCTAGCACATCTCAAATCCTGTCTCTCCCCACCCTGGACCCCCACCAATTTGCCTACCACAAGAACAGAAGCACAGAAGATGCAATCTCCATAGCACTGCACTCTGTCCTCTCGCACCTGGATAATGGCAACACATACGCCAGAATGCTGTTCATAGACTTCAGTTCAGCATTTAACACTGTCATCCCCTCTAAGCTCATCACCAAACTCACAGATCTGGGCATCAGTGCTCCCATCTACAACTGGTTGTTAGATTTTCTAACCAACAGCCTCCAACATGTTCGTTTAGACCACCACTGCTCCTCCACCCTCATCCTAAACACCAGCGTACCACAAGACTGTGTGATGAGCCTGTTCCTCTATGCCCTCTTTACTCATGACTGCAGACCTGTACATTACACTAACACCATCATAAAGTTTGCGGATGACACCACAGTGATTGTCCTCATCAAGGACAACGATGAGTCAGTCTACAGGGAGGAGGTGGCCTGCCTGGCTGTGTGGTGCAGCAAGAACAATCTGCTGCTCAGTACCAATAAGACCAAGGAGCTCATCGTGGACTTCAGGAGGAATACTCACACACCCATCCATATAAATGGTGGAGCATGTGACCAGCTTCAAATTCCTGGGGATCTACATCTTGCAGGACCTCACCTGGACAACCAACTGCTCCAACCTAGTCAAAAAGGTTCACCAGTGTCTCTTTTTCTTGAGGACTCTGAAGAAAAAACATCTCTTTTCAGACATCCTGGTGAACCTCTACTGCTGTACCATCGAGAGCATCCTAACCAACTGTATTACAGTGTGGTATGGGAACTGCTCTGTTTCAGACCAGAAGGCAGTGAAGATCGTCCAGCATGTCGTGGGAGCCTCACTTCCTGCTATTGAAGACATCTACAGGAAGCAATGTCTCAGGAGAGTCATAAACATCAATAAAGCCTCCTGCTATCCAGCACACAAACTGTTCATTCTCCTGCCCTCTAGAAGGCGCTACAGGAGCCTTTGGACCAAAACCACCAGGTTCAGAAGCAGTTTTTTTTTTTTTTCCCCTTCATCTCTCTCTTTCTCTCTCTCTCTCATATACACACACGCGCGCGCGCTCCACCACCACCAAACTGAATTGACTTGAACTGACTTCACTGCACTATCACCATTTGCACTACTGTTTTATTTGTACCGCGCTCTGTATATACTGCAAATATCTACGTCACACCATTGCACTATAGTACATTCATACCGCATTTTGTACATAGTGTAAATATCTATATCATATCATTATACCATTCCATACTCTGTAATTCCTGTACATTTATATTTGTATATTACATTTGTTATTTACTGCTATGTATTTCTGCTTAGATGCAGTCTGCATTTGTTGCCTTGTACCTGTGACGTGTGCAATGACAAGTTGAATCTAATCTAATAATAATTTAAACTTGTATAATGCCTTTCTTACACCCAAGGTCACTTTCCAATTACCAAAAAAAAAAGTCCATTAAAAGAGGGTCAGAATGTAATTCCAGTGATGTAGCTGCCCACAGTCCTACCAAAAGGTGCATGAGGGTAAATCCCACATCATCTGCACAACCACTGCAACACCACCAGGCAACATTTCTCGGAACACCGCACCGTGGATCCACAAGGTGAGCACAGAAGCACTGCCGCACAGCGCGCTGGACAACCCTGATGTTCTAGAGCAACGAGCTCACAGCAGTCCATAGCGAGGAGCACAGGCATCACCCACGGCAGACCAAGGCCCAGAGGAAACCGACACCCAAAACTGTGTCTGGGCTATGTCACAATCGGCGGACAAAACATTCAAAGAGGGAACAATCATCAAATCACACAGTCATACAAAAAAGAAAATTAAAAAACTCCAGTGAGAAGCGGCAGCCAAAATGCACACAGCATCCTTTCAACCGGAAACGGGACCAGTCCATGGTTTAATGATGACTGTTAGAAGGCTATTGAGACCCAGAAAAGAGCAAAGAGATTGTTGAACAAACATCCAACAACAGAAAACCTCACCAGACTGAAAATTTATCGAGCTCAAGCACGCAGAATCATCAAGGAGACAGAGCTGGAGGAGATTTATATTCAATCTCATGTCAAACACGCATACAAAGAAGGTTTGGGAATTAATTAAAAGATGAAGGGTTAGGGTTAAGTGGGTCACAAATACAACATATGAAAGACTAAAGTAATCTGTTGACCATAAAGCAAGAAATAGCTAATCAGTTAGCAGAAACATTTGAAAAAGAATTCATCCATCGTAAATTGTCACCCTGATGCCCAAGATACACAGCTGCAGAAACGACTTCATTTCTGCTCCGATAACACGGAGCCATGGAACCAGAACTTCACAGCTAAGGAGCTCTTACACTCCATCAAGACCGGTCGTGATACTGCTGTGGGGCCAGATAAACCACATCATCAGTTCTTAAACACTTACCTCTGTGTGTTATCTCTCCTCTTGGAAATTTTTAACATCATTTGGCGGTTAGGAGGCATACCCAGATCCTGACAGGAAGTAATAATAATCCCCATTCCTAAACCAGGAAATATACAGATTCCAGCAACTCCCGCCCAACGGTTCTGACAAGTTGTCTTTGAAAGTCGTGGAGAGAACAGTGAATCACTGTCTCGTCTGGATGCTTGAATCTGAAAATCACTTGAGTGATTACCAGTGAGGTTTCAGATGAGGAAAGAGCACTTTAGATCATCTCATGAGATTGAGTCTGATGTACGTGATGGTTTTGTTCGAAAAGAACGTGTGATTGCTGTCTTTTGATTTAGAAAAAGCATATGATCCAACATGGAGACACAGCATTTTAAAGGGCCGACATCACTGTGTTTCAGAGGACACTCGCCTGTTTTCAGTTCTGATATTTTGTCCAATCAGCAATTTCAAGTTCAAATAGGAACTACTCGCTCAGATTCTCACATGCAGTAATTAGGAGTTGACAACACCAAACAACAGAACCCTTTAATTTTTACAGACTGAAGATTGCGCCTCCAGGCACCACTACTTTTTTTATTTTTTTTTTAAGATTGATCTCCCTGTGATTGTCAGGATTGTAGATAAACTTGAACTTTTACAAAGACAGAAACCGAGTGTTATTTTTTGTTGGCCTTGTGGGTAATGAAGAT
>JAPEIY010000018.1:44732178-44742885 GCA_026122135.1 Cathorops aguadulce | reverse complement strand
CTGATAAGAACTAATTCCTTAGTAATGCTTTATAACATGGCGCTGTGGAAACGTCTTGCACAGCCTGCTTCCTGCTGATTTTCTGACTTGTGCTTTACTGAGTCCGTATAGAAACAGTTTATATTTCCAGACAGTACTTTTCCAACAAATAAAAGCTCGCAGTTACAGAGGGACGTCTGTTCTGTTCACATCAAAACATCAACAAGGAGCTCCAGAAGAACCAAGGAAGATCCTCCAACATGTGCAGAAAATAACCTACCACTAATTTCCAAAAGCTTTTCACCAAATATTCACTTTCACTTCCTGTTTCCTGATTTTTATTGTACATCCTGTTCATGTAGAAATGGTTTTCATTATATTTGAAGTGTGTTAATGCGCTGAACATCACAGTTTCTTTACTAAAGAACAAAGCATCATACTTTTCATCACTAATGTCACTGACGTTATAGCAGCTGTAAACAGTCGTTCCCTCACCAGGGGCTCTTTACTCTCTCTCCAGGTTAATAAGACAAAAAAATAAACACAGTTTGTTCCATCATGTTACTGAGAAATCATAAAGAAGAAGAAGAAGAAGAAGAAACAGAAGTGTTAGCTCATCTGTGCTGAAAATCTCAGTGATCTTAAAGCTCCAGCTTCACCTCTGACTGATACACAGCACTGACACTGGAGACTCCTTACATCCAGGATCTGCGGTACGAACTACGTACCATGATGACCAGGTTCTCCGTGGTGGGCCCGAGAGCCTCCAGAGACTCCACCTCATCCGTTGGTCTCTTGTAATGGAATGCCGTTCCTGCGATGTCGAACTTGCGAGGCCAGTCGATGGTCCATGCGCCGTTGATGTAATAATCGTTTCCTTCAGATTTTAAAGCTGCATGAGAGTAAAAGATGGCAGGTTTAATTTAATGCACCGAGTCAGACTTGATTATACCTGAATGAAAAATGACGCATTTCTTTTGACAAATTTATGCAGCAGTTTGCTGATGGAAGGAAACGATATGATTACAATCACAGTGAGTGAAGAGCTGACCCTCTTTACTTCACCATCTGTCTCGAGTTTCACAGAAAATAAACACTGAGACGCAGCAGCGATCTCAGCACAGCGGGTCGGAGTCGGAGTCGGCACCTGAGGTCTAGAGGTGAGACCAGTGTTTGTGTTGGGAAAGTTCCTGGTGTTCAGAATCAGGTTACGCAGCTGCTGAAGTTCTGAGCTCCACATTAAACTACATCATCAGTGTTTGTGTTAATTCACTGTGTCCATGGTGTGATGGAGAACCTGATGGCGCGCTCAGCTTCTACACTTACAGAGAAACTTTCCCTTCATTCATCACTGCTCCAGATATGTGCTGTCTCCGCTTTAATGCTGCTCCTCACTCGAGCTGAGATCACACTTAACCTCAAGATCAGAACTGAGTGCAACTGGGACACGTCTCTGACAAGCTCCGCCCCCGCACGCGTAATTCTGAGCAGTAAGTCTGCAGTAACGTCTGAGTGCTGATGTGTGATTTCAGTGTGAGATCCTCGGCTCGTTTCACCGCACAGCCCTGAACATGATCTTCCTCAAAAGAGATGAAGAAAGAACAACAGACAGAGTGAGGGGGAAAAAAACACGATACTCAGGTGAAGCTCTGGAACAAAGCCCACCAGAACCGTTCCAGCAGAGTCGTCAAAGCAACAGTGCTGTCTCCAGGAACAACACACATCTCCAGATATCCACTCCTGTCCTGATTAAGACGGAGCTCGATTGCAGACGAGCGTTCCAGAAGTTCCCGGCTCTCGTCGGCATGAGGAAGTATTTTGGTTCTGTGCCTGTCACTCCATTTAAAAAGAAGATCCTTTTCACTTACGATAGTTTTACGACCTCTTGGTACTGACGCAAGCAAACCTGGAAGAACAGGAGAACCTGCTTTAAGCGATTAGTGCTGCTGGATGGCGGTGTGACGGATGAAGCAGTTGGAGATGTGCAAGACTCGTATTTCACCTGCAGGTTTACTGCAGAATGTTACACTGAGCCTTAACTTTATAAAAAATTTGTTTATAATGGAATTATTTTCATATCATTAATTAAAGAACAAAATGATCGCTGCTAATGAGTTGGTGTTAAACTAATGATAGGCAGGAAGTGTTACTGCATCGTTAAATCCTACAGCCAATCAGGTTCCATGCAAATGAGAGCAGAATCGATGAGACTTCAGACTGGGTTCCCTGAGGAAAGAACATGGGTGAACTTTTATAGAAAAATGGTTCCTCTATAGTTCATTAGGTGGTTAACGGATCAAGCTTTACGCAGAGGTTCTACATTTGTAAAAGCTGAAATAATTAGTTTTTACAGAGAACCAAACTGAAGAACTCTGTAAGACGCAAGATGGAGGTTTTTCTCAGAGTGTGTACTGTAAGAGTTCCTCTAAATGTTCTATGTAAGGTTTATAAAGGGTTCTAGTGTTCTATTCAGATGGTTCAGGGTTCTATTCTCTTGAACCCTTTAAAAGTTCCTCCAGAGGAACATATGGAATGGTTCTACATTCCCAAAAATTAGTTCTACTTGGAACTTTTTCTGAAACAGAAACAATTCTGTAGACAAACCGAGGAACCTTTTGATCTTTTGGGGGGAGGAAGAAGTTCTTAAAGAGTTGTATGGAAGGTGAAGGGGTCTAGTGGTGGTTACTAGTGACTTCCACGGATAGTTATGTCCTATTTGAAAGAACAAGGGTTCTGTTAGAGGTTAGTTGAATGGATAAGAGTTCTATATGGAACTTCAGATGGATAAAGTGAAGAACTCAGTCTTGAGGGAGAAAATAAAAGAGTTCACCTTCACCAAATAAAAGGGTTCCTCAAGAGATGGGTAAGAGGTTTTGTGGGTATGAGTACACTATTTTAGATGTTAATGGGTTCTCTCTTCTGTATAAATCCCTGAAGGGTTCTCCTGCAGGAACAAACTGAGGAACCTTTCAGGATCCCAGACTCACACTTTATTTCTCAGTTGATAAAATGAGTCTGTTTGAATGGATGAAGGTTCCAGCTTTTAAGAAAGGTTCTACTTGAAACCGCTTCTGAAAGAGGAACCAGTACCGTGCCGTATCGGGCCATACAGTTGGATGGTGAGGTTTTAAACCCCATCGTACATGTCCTCGAATACACCTCGGTGTCTGTACAAAGGACTGCATGCTGTCCGATGCTGGTGTCACACACACACACACACACACACACACACACACACACACACAACCAAACCCAACAATCTGTCAGACTCTTGGCTGGATTAATGTTTGTCCTCCAAACAACTTAATTGGACATCAAGTCGATTGTTTTAATTCAAGACACGACTGTGGAGGTGAAAGACTCCATTCATTCCGCTGCTGTGAGGAGGAGGAGAGACGCTGTCCATCACCGAAATTTACATTTACACCTGCAGGGTATGAGCCAAGAGAACTGCACGACTGCCAGTGTGTGTCTGTGCGCGCGTGTGTGCGCGTGTGTGTCCCATTTCACAGAACCCTCTGTTCTTCACTGAAATGCCGACCTGCGTCTGAGGAAGTGACCTCTCCCCACAGCAATGTCGTGCTCATGACCAGCCCTTAAAGAAGCCAACAGAACCCTCACCGATGTAGTTCTTCGACATGGCCACCTCCCGGATCTCAATGTGGACGGAACCTTTAGGAATCTGGACAACTTCCATATATCCTGGAAAAGGAAAAGTCGGTCTCGTTATTGATGTCATAGTGTATAAAATAATGAAATACAGTAATAAATTACAGTAAAATGCGGAGTGACTGGGACATTAACGTTCCCACTCTCTGATTTACGGCTCGACCCAACACTTTGAAATGTTCTCCTCAAGGGACAAACTGAAGACCTACTGAGCACAGCAGGTGGACCTTTACATAATTTCTCAGATCACAGAGAGTCTAAACTGCTAAACTACTCGCAGTTCTACTTGGAATCTTTTCCAACAGAAAGAAAACAGGAGAACTTCCCAAACTGAAGAACCCTCTGAGAACTGTCTGTACACTCTGAGAAGAAAAGAGTTCCTCAAGAGTTCCTGATTATCTTCAGGGTACTAATTTGCCAATGATTACGTTTTTGTTTATTTATTAAAAATGTTGCATTGTATATATTTTTATCTGTTTAATGTTTGTGAAAGGAGTTGGTTCCTGTTGTCACTGACGTTATAGCAGCGATAAACAGTCGTTCCATCATCAGCCTCTCTTTACTCTCTCTTTTTAGTAAATAAGAAAAAAACAATCACAGTTTATAAGTGTAAACTGCTCTGTCCACTGACACTGGAGACTCCTTCCATAAATGGTGCATAAACAAATGTCTCCTCACAAAATACCAGTGTTTATTTTGTCCACATTCACTGGACATGAGCAATAGTGCGCTCTGATTGACTACTCTACTATTAGGCTATTAGCTCATATACCGTGAGTTGAGAACAACAAAATGGTGGACCGTGTTGTTGAATGAACTGAGGACGAAATAAAGACTCTACTCAAAAACAAAACCCCAAAAATTGTGAAGTATTTAAAAGAAACATAAATAGCTAAAATAATATAGGGTCCCCCCGTCCCCAGTAGCTCCTGTTCCACACTCCAGCCCAGTTGGTGGCAGTAATGCACTTTTAAGTTGGTTTGCCAACTACCAAAAAACCCTAATGAAGAAGAAGAAAACACCAAAAATGCAAAAAAAAAAAAGCAACAAAATATGGAATAAAAGTATTTGATGGTAAGAATGTATCTTTTTTATTTTTCAAGAATTATTATAGCATTTTTCACAAATTGCTACTGTCATTTTGCCGGTTTGTTTACATTCTAAATGGAAATGATTTTGTCGGACAATTTGTATACAAAGTTTTTATTTATCGAATTTGCACATTTATTCCACTCAATCTCGTCATACATGGCGCATAGCTACGTGCCTCATTGGCTACCGGCTCATGTACGACTCGATTCCGTGAAATAACTGCTAAATATAACGTGTTTGTGACCTGTACAGAAAATTGCACTCGAAAACGAGAGAGAGAGAGAATCAGAGTGAAAGGTAACGAGGAAGAGAGGAGTGGAGAGACACGTGCAAGCAACACGTTTGTGCATCAGAATTATTTTGGAGGAGAAAGTGGAAAATGAAAAGAATTAGGAAGCGATTTGAGGCAGAAAGGCATGCGGAACTTAGACGCCGTAGATGTTTGAATTCACGTTGGTCTCAAAAAGTCGAATGTCATGGTCAAAAAGGTCACGCTCCTTCAAGATATCTTTATTGATACATCGCAGTGAATTAACACTGAATTGCAATCAATTTACATTAAAATCAATATTAAGAGCAAATTTAATCATTAAAAATATCGATAGCAATAGTTATGTACTAAAATAACTTATTGCAACATCAATACAATGATTTTAAACATAATTTTACATTAGAGAACTCTATATAATAATAAAAACAAGTAACATGAAAATAGATCAAAATCCGTATTTGTTAATGAGATGGCACATGCAAGGTATGGGGGAGTTCTTATATCTATTTGTTCGTATTTTGAGACAGTCCAGTTTCTGGTTATTTCTAGTGTTCCAATTAGTTATCTGTGATCTGGTTGGTGGCAGCCAGTCTCTGAAGTCTGACTTCAACAGTGATCTAGCAAATTTCAGGCACAACTGTTCTCTTCTCTCAACTAGTGATGCCAATCCAAGATGTTGTAATGTTGAGGCATACCCTGTGTATGTCACACCCAAGATTATTCTACAAGCCCGTTTCTGGATACGTTCAAGTTTGTTTGCTTGAGTTTTGTGATTCCAGAAGACCAGGCAGGGACTGCATACTCTAGGATTGGTCTAATATACACTGTGTAGATAGTTGTCAAATCACCTTGAGAGATATTAAACTTCCTAATTTGTTTGAGGTGATACAGTTTCCTGGAGGTTTTCCCAACCATCTGTTTCACTTGTTCGTCCCATTGAAGGTTTGACTGGACATAAAGACCGAGCATCTTCAGACATGGAACAACAGCTAAAGGAATATTATTGGTCTGTAATAGTGGCAGTGATGGCGTATTCTGACAGAAAGTAACGTGCATAGCAAAGCATTTACTAATATTTAAAAGCATGTGGTTCCTATCTGACCACAGAACCAATTAATCTAGGTCAGATTGTAAAGGGGAAGGTTAGCGCAGAATTCTTGTTTCCAGCAGGTTCATGTTGTCCACATATTTCCACACTGGACTGGTGGCATTACCTGCAGCATCATCAATAAGTACAAGGAATAGGATAGGCCCGAGTAAGGTTCCTTGCGTCACACCACAAGACACATATTCCCAGTTGGAATGGACCCGCAGTAATGGTAGTGGTTGTCTTCTATTGGAGATAAAATCAGCTACCCATAGCACCAGTTCAGGTCAGAGTCCCATATTTATCAGTTTAATAATTATGTTGTTGTGGTGAATTTTGTCAAAGGCTTTGGAAAAAATCTGTAGCTACAACAGTACAGATAGTAGATGGTTTGTCCGTTCCCTTGTAAAGACTGTCAACCAGGTTAACAAGAGCATGAACTGTAGAACGCCCTTTCAGACTGCCAAATTGACAATTGTCAGATCCTATGCCTTATAGAATCCATTTTAAGGTGAAGGATTCAGCAATCTTAGAAAACTGAGAAGTCAGAGAAATTGGTCTTAACTGGTCTACTGTAGGTGGCTGGAATTTAGGAACAGGCACAACAACTGCTTGTTTCCACTGACTGGGAACTATGCCATTTGCAAAAGAGGTGTTGAGAATATGGCAAAAAGGTGAACTAAGTTCACAGGCAAACCCCCATAACAGCTTGGGGGATATGCCATCTGGACCAGGTGCCTTATTTATCTTGACTGCCAGAAGGCTTTTATACACATCCCAAACCTGCAGAGTTGGTAATGTTTGAGGAGCTGGTAGAAAAGCGGGAAGCTGAGTCATGTCCAATGCAGGAAGGGCTTTTGATACTTCGGTAAATTTAGCGTTAATGGTGTCTGCGATGATGGAATCATCATCTGTATCAAGTTCAGGGATCATTATCTTACTATCACACTTTTTCATATTTCCCATGTTCATAATTCCTGATGCCAGCGTCGCGGGTCAGAAGTTTTAAGAGAGGTAACTCGATCCGAGTAATAGCTCTTCTTAGATTGAGCAAGAGCTCTTTGTGTAAGGTTCCGATAAAACTTCCAGATAGTTGGAACCTGTTTGTTGAAGACCTTTTGTCTCAAGCTAATCAGTCGATTGATGTTTGGCATCACCCAAGGTTTGTCAGTATTCTGACGGTTTTAGTCAGGAAAAAGGTTTCAATGGAACTTTCGAACGTGGCATAGAAAGCATTAGCCTTTGCAACTACATCTTCAGCGTCATATACCTCTGACCAATTGTAAGATGTAATCCACCTGCCAAACTCAAACATACCTGTCTCATTCAGCTGTCGAAAAGTTTTCTTCTTAGGTTTGTTATCCGTGACTTTGTTCTTTGGAACCCAAAGAAAAGAAGAGTGGTCGCTCAGGCCCACTGGCGGCAAAATCTGAGGACTGAGGTACACGTCTTTCATATTGGTTATAATCAAATCCAAGATGGCATTACCCCCAGTATTGCTTTTCACCACTTGCGAAAAAAGACCTCCTCTACAGATATCTGAAATGTCTGTTCTATTAAAATCTCCAAGAAATGCAAGCCCGCAGTCAGGGTACTTAGTACGCAGGTCATCAGAGACAGTTAGCAGGTGGTCAACAAGAGTTTCCTGATGAGATAATTTGGGGGGCAAGTAAATCCCGCAGACAACAATTGCTGACAATGGTCTAGGCAGATGATGCGGCCTAGTCCAAACCCACATACATTCCATGTCAGGTACTATTGTATGTATTCTGTCAGCTGTTTTGACGGTATGTCCTGTTTAACACAGACTGCTTCTCCTCCCCCTCTCATATCTTCTCTGTACTTGGAAAACAAGTTATAATCACTTACCACAATGGCAGATGCAGGATGGACTTTCGAAAACCAAGTTTCGGCCACTACGGCAATGTCCATTTGCTTCTGAGACAGAGTTATTTGGAACTCATCTAATTGATTGATCAAAGACCTTGGGTTACATAGAAACATACAAGGGGCACACGCCTTCTTGTCAACAGTTTGTTTGCATTGAACAGAACAGAGACTACAGGGCCTTGCCATAATATGTTGGAAAGTTGAGTTGTCTTGTTTCTCAAACACTGATTTGCATACAATGGTAGCAGCTTGGGTTAGGGACGCTGGCCTATTTCCAATCACAGTTTCAATTTTACGAATACGATTCCTACCTCCCTTACATCCTCTGGGTCTGGAGGACATCCGAAGCAGTCCAGCCTCCTTTAGGAATGCCTTTTCCTGCGGTAAAAGAGGCTGGGTAGTCAGCCGGCAAGCATGTAGGAAACTGGATGTGTATCTAAATAGCGTCACCATTGTTGACATACACCGCCACAGTCACAACAAAGTACAGCACACAAAATCCAATCGTATGGTCGCTTAACTAACTCAACTTCCTTCTCAACAGTCCTTCTCCTGTCTTCCCATTCCAGCTGTTCCTTTTACACAGATATCAATTCCAGCTCTGTTACTACCAATCATTCTGGCTTGGATAACCAAATAAATAACCAAATGAAAACCAAATGCATTCATAATGTTAAGCAGTACGAATAGATGAGATATTTAATCTGCCTTGATACTGGTTTAATTAGTGAGCAAAGGTATGATTGTTTTGTAATTTAAAACTCTACAGGATCTTGTGTGTGTGTGTGGGGGGGGGTATGTGGTGTGAGAAGACAGATCAGCGATGTCGCTGAAGGAATTCTTATGTTTGCAATTAAATTAACAAACAGCACACATCCTGGATCTGAGCGGACATTCCCACCATGATGCAAAAGTCACACAAAGTCAAGATAAGTTGAGCTCCATCATATTTTCAAGGGAAGGGTATGGCATCTTTCCACTGAGTCTTGTATATGTAATCAATAATGTCTCTCCTTTATTGTACCTTCATTAAATTAACTGCCCCTCATGTTCCTCTCTCTCTCAGCAAGCATATATACAGTTGAGGCCAAAACTTTACATACACATTGGCTAAAGATATTCAATCTCACATTTTCACAGTGCTCCTCTAGACAGCTCTGCTGCCAGACTTCAGAAAACCACCACTCATGTCACAAATTTTGGTAAGGAAGCTGGCCTGCAAATTGGCGTAAACAAGACCAAGAGCATGCTTATTGGAAAGTTCCATAACCAGTGCCCTCATCACTTCTCCAAGATGCTGGACATAGAAGTTGATCAAGAACACTTAGAACAAGTCAATCATTTCTGTTACCTAGAATCCACTTTTTCCAGTGATGGGTTCATTGATAAAGAGCTTAATGTCAGGATTGGTCAAGCATCAAGTGCTTTCAACACACTCAATAACATTTGGAAGAACAGAGGGTTATCGCTTGATACCAAGATCAAAATATATGAGTGTGGAGTTATTACAACACTTCTCTATGGCTGCATCACCTGGGTGCTTAAACAATAGCAGTTACATCGACTGGATGCCATCCATCAGAACTGTCTGTGCAGAATCCTAAAGGTAAGGTTCTACGATCACATTTCAAACCTTGAGATAAGAAGGAGAACTGGTTGCTGTAGCCTGGGAATCAGCATAAGCTACTGCCGTCTCCTATACTTTGGGCATGTGGCATGAGTGACTGATTAATCGCTGTTTAATACATCTCACTGGATTACTGTACACCTCAGTCAGATCAACATTTCAAAATTCATCAAAATTCATTCAATTCATTCAATGTCAGATGGCAGGCTCCCTAAATTCCTGCTAGACTGGGTTCCCACGCATGGCCCTAGAGGTGTTGGACACCCAAGACTAAACTTCCTGAAGATGATGGATAATGATCTTGAGCTGTATCTTGGAGAGGATCACGATATTGCAATGGGGAAGCTTTGTGCATTGGATCGAGCTAAATGCACCAAATCCTATGTTTTGCCAAACAATGATTAAGAGATTGTGAGCAGGCAGACCCATCACAAGACAGATGAAGATCTGACTAAGGTACAAGGTAAGGTTTCCACAGTGCCACACATTTCATGTTATCATACATTTTTGGCAGGTCAACTTCTACTTTGTTCAAATCATAGATAATTTTAAAGCAATTGACTAGACACTGAGTTATTCCAGCTTTAATTCACAGTATAAGAACTCCAGAACTGGGTTGAAAGTTTAAATCCACCAAATTGGCTGTCTCTTTAAACACTCTGGAAGTTTTTCATTACATTAATGACATTTAGCAGACACTCTGATCCAGAGCGACATACAACATACCCAGAGCAACCTGGGGTGCGGTTGGGGGTTAGGTGCCTTGCTCAAGGGCACTTCAGCCATTCCTGCTGGTCCAGGGAATCGGACCAATGACCTTTTGGGCCCAAAGCTGCTTCTCTAACCATTAGACCATGGCTTCCCATAGCTCGACTAACTAATCATGCAAGATCACTTTAAGTGTAAACACTTACAGTAATGCTCTTATGGCTGAGGACTACAGTTGACTTGCTAACTTAAGGACTGCAGTTGTCATGAACAGTTTTGCACTCAAGTTTCCATCCGTGAACAGTTTATTCTCATCTCATCTCATTATCTCTAGCCGCTTTATCCTGTTCTACAGGGTCGCAGGCAAGCTGGAGCCTATCCCAG
>JAPEIY010000018.1:44702513-44712970 GCA_026122135.1 Cathorops aguadulce | reverse complement strand
ATTTGAATTATACTCTAACGGTTGATGACTTGAAAATTATACTGACTCATTTGCATCAACTATTTAGGAAAATCTGACAAAAATGTGATTTGCATAATAATTTGGAACACTGTGTAGAGACCACTGCACAATTGGGATCAAGCTGAGAACCTCTACGTGGTGATCCTAGTAATGACTTAGGTCGGCTAATGTCAGCAGCTCAATTTCCAAAAGGAAGTTATAGTCAAAAGTAAGTTATAGTCAAAGTTATGACTAGCAGTAATATCAGTATCCTACAGCTGAATGCTGAAGGACTAACAAGAACCAAAAAAGACATTATTCACCATCTTGCAGATAAAAACATCAGCATTATCCTCTTACAAGAGACCCATGCTGTTGCAGAGGAGAACCTGAACATCGAAGGCTATAATACCTTAGCCTTTATTCCAAACAAGCATCATGGGCTAGCGACCTACGCACGCGAGGGTACCCATGTAACATCTATTCAAAGATCGCTAGAGGACAACTGCATACAGTGGATCTGTGTCACTATCGGAGGTGTGTCTATTGTAAATGTATACAAGCCCCCGCCTGAGACAGTCACCATTTACCAGCTGCCTCCGGTTACCTCTACAACCATCACCTGTGGCGATTTTAACAGCAGAAACACCCTATGGGGCTATCCGGATTCTAATGCTAATGGAGAGATGATTGCCCAATGGGCTGAAGCATCTGACCTCCACCTGCTCTATGATGCCACTGAAGGCAAGTCATTCTTCTCTGGCAGACATAAGACCTGGACTAACCTTGATCTCTGTTTTGTCTCAAACTCATTGGCAAGTTCGTGTAAAAGATCTGTACTTGATAAATTTCCCAGATCTGGACACTGTCCAATTATAATCAGCACTGAAGTAGGGATGAAGGTCAATAGTCTTGGGAAAAAGAGATGGAATTTCCGCAAAGCTGACTGGAGTAAATTTACCACTCTTGCCGATTCGCTATCCTCCAAGCGCCCAGATCCCTCACAACCAGCATCAAAGACATATAAGGCTTTCACATCAATGCTTAATTCAGCCGCCAAGGCTTCCATACCCCAGGGTAGACGTGACAGCTATATCCCCTGTTGGGACAGTGAGTGTGAGGAAGCTTTCCAAGCCTATAACAGCATCATTATGGAGGAGAAACCTTCTAAGAGTGACCATCTTATGCAGATCCTTGGAGAAAAGAGGCAAGCACGCTGGGAGGAAACCGTCACATCAATCGACTTCACCCACTCAAGCCGGAAGGCATGGAGCACAATTAACCACCTCTCAGGACAGAGCAGCAAACCTAAGCTATGCCTTGTCACCGCAAATTCTATCACATCAGTGCTTGTGAAAAACGGAAAATGGAGAGACAAGAGCACTGACTCCAAGCATCACACCTACATAGTCAACAGGGGAATAAGAGAAGCTACTCCATCACAACCAGCTTCATCTGGCCTCTCTGGACCAGTTACACTAGAACAACTCATGGATTCTATTATTCACCTGAAAAACAGAAAGGCTCCTGGGATAGACTTGATCCATACAGAATTCCTCAAGCACCTGGGGTTCCACGCTCTGAACTGGCTATGCCTGTTTCTCTCAAACTGCCTGTCAACTCTGACCATTCCTGCTATCTGGCGCAAGGCCCATGTGGTTGCCATCCTCAAACCTAAGAAGCCCGCTGATGATCCCAAGAGCTACAGGCCAATCTCACTGCTCTGTATACCATACAAGCTGATGGAGAGAGTAATCCTGGTGCATATAAATGACATCATGGAAATAAATCTCCCACAAGCCCAGGCAGGCTTCTGCAAAGGCAGATCCACAACAGACCAAATAGTTCGCCTTATCAATGACATAGAATGTGCTTTCCAGAAGAAAGAAAAAGTTAGAGTTGTGTATATCGATCTAACAGCTGCTTATGACACTTTGTGGCATCATGGCCTCTACCTGAAGCTCCTACAAATGATCTCTGACATGAAGCTCGTGAAGTTTATCATGCTCATGCTCCAGAACCGATCTTTCTATGTCACCACCTCAAGCGGTGAGCAAAGCAGAAATCCTCAGCTCCAAAATGGCCAGCAGCAGGGATCCGTACTTGCCCCAATCCTCTTTAATATCTACACTGCGGACTATCCTGCCACCTTGGCCTCAAAATATCTGTATGCAGATGATAGTGCAATTGCAGCCCAAGCCAAAACATATGAGGAGATCCAGACCATCCTAGAGGCAGATATCTCCACTCTCCATAAATATTTCTGACTCTAGCACCTGAAATTAAGCGAGTCCAAGACTGTCTGCTTGATCTACCACCTGTTGACCCGACTTGCCAAGGAGCTAGTCGTGCGAATGGAAGGCAAGAAGCTGAGATTCGACCCTGTACCAGTCTACTTGGGTGTCACTCTTGATCGCAGTCTAACTTTTGGGCCTCACTTAAAGAACGTCGCCAACAAAACACCCAAGCACATTAACCTAATAAGGAAACTCTGTGGCCTAGAGTGCGGAGCCAATTTTGTGACACTGCACACATCAGTCCTTGCACTTGTGTACTCTACTGCTGAATATGCTGCTGCGGCCTGGTCTCACAGTGTTCACACCAAATCAGTCGATGTTGTCCTCAACGAAGCAATGTACATCATCTCTGGCACCCTGAAGCCAACTCCAACAGAGATGTTACCCATACTATCTGGACGGGTTTGTACCAGCAAAAATTAGGCACAACTACCAGATCCTCACACTTCCAGAGAAGGCGCTTCAGCCTGGCGGGAATAGTATCATCCCAGTGCCGCAGGATACACCTCAAAGGATCTCGAGCAAACATTTTGCCAATAGAGCTGCTGAGCTTATAGGTTCTGACCCTGCCTCCAACACATGGATGGAAATGAGATGGAGAGATGAATGGAAGGCTTCAAATACCACCTTGCACTCCCTCATCAGCACCCCTTCTCCAACACCACCTGGCCATAACCTCCCACGAAAGGCATGGGTCAAGCTCAATCGCCTCCGAACAGGTTGGGGAAGGACTCAGTCCTTTCTAAAGATGACAGGAGCGAGCTCTTCAGACACCTGTCAATGTGGGGCTAGCCAGACAGTCCCACACATCATAAATGACTGTCCAATCTTTGGCCCCCCACATGGCTCTAGAGGCCTAGCACTTCTCGATGGAGAGACTCTCAACTGGCTGGTGAATGCCGATATTCCCATATAACCTTAATGGAAATTACATGATCGACGGCGATTTAGAGATCCTACAAACCTGAGTGTGGCTTCATGACACCATTTTATCAAAATCTGTGATCTTAAGTGGGACTGTTAAGTCAGTAAAGTGCTCTTAGATCAGCTCAATATAAACAAATCTAACAGAGCATTTCTTTAGCCCAGGTGTGTATACGCAAGCCATCTTTACAGGTGCGTCAGCTGACTATAAAAAGTGAAATCAATAATGAAGTTGAGAATTGAACAGTAAATAAATAAAAACACACAACCCCAGTGGAGTGCTCGTTTATAATGCCTTTAAAAGTCATTTAATAAAGTGTGAATCTGCATGGCAGGTAATTTACGTTTTATTTCCAAAAAAGCTGAAACAAAAAACACAGGTTAAACCAAATAATTCCTGAATCGTTAATCATGTTTACACTGCAGGTGAAAGTGGATTAAAGACCAAACTATGACCCGTTATGTAATCAAATGTGTTCCTGATGTAACAACTCCAGCACCTGGGATGATTTTACGAGCCGTTCCTCCGGCCGTGAGAACCCGTTCCTCCGGCCGTGAGAACCCGTTTTATCATCCAAATCTGAACCCTTGGGCGTCACAGTTTTAAATCATCAGCATTGAGGTGAGCGGGGACGCAGCTCACTGCAGCTCCAGTTCTCCCTGAGATCTCTGGATAAATCCACAGTTTGTTTATTTATTTACCTTTTTTAAACCAATAATCTTTAAAAACCTTTATATTGTTCGTCTGTGTTTTGATGGCTGTCTTGTAAAAATAACTCGGGCTGCTGGACTCAAACACAACTCCTCTGCCGTCACTGGCTCCAGGTTCCAAACCAGAATCGATTTTCGTTGATTTCTGAGGTGTCTTTCGAGAGCGCTTTGAGACGGGGCCCTGGCCCCTGGTTGGCTGGAAAACAACAACAACAAAAAAAAAAAAACAAGAAACACCTGATCCTGAGCCAAAAGCTTGACATCTACAGCACATCCGCCTGCGCTCCCAAATAAACACTGGGCGTGACCTTGAGCATCTCGATGACCTGATGACTGCTGCATCACTCTTCCTCCCTCAGCCCGCTCGCTCTGCGGCCCCGGAGCCGCCGTCACGCCTCCCGGCAGGCCGCGGTCCGAACCTCTGCAGCGCGCACGGGTCCATCTGAAGCCTCTGTTGCCAAATCTCGAGACTAAATGCACCGGGAGGCCGATCAACACAGCGCCTTGCTCTCGGGCTGTCGGTGCTCATTGCTGCGCCGCGACTCAACGAGGACTTCGGCACAGCGCCCCCGCTCGGACAAAAAACACAGCATGCACGTGAAGCCCGCGCGCCGCCGCTCATCAGCATCCGAGCGCGTCTCTGCGCTTCACACGGCCTTCCGGTCACTGCGGCGGTCCGCGCGCTTCTCTTTCTCTAACGGCGCTTTAAAGCCGACAGACTCCACGCTGATGAAACTCTCTAAAGGCTTATTTAAGGCCAGCTCTTTAAAACAATGTTAACTTTATTTATGTGTTGTTGTCCTCACATATTTTAACCTTTGTTATGAAATACTTTGGGACATGATCGATCCAGGACCTCATTTCCTCTTCTGTTTGTCCTGCATCATTTTTTTCCCTCCTCAGTTTAAGCTTTCGAAAAACTGCCAAAAGTGTTTTCAAGAAATCTTGTAATTTAATATTCTCCGCATTAATGGATGATCGAGTGCTGCTGATTCTTCATTAATCCTCTCGGCTCTGTTCATCCCCAGGGTGGGGCTGGTTTTAACGTTAGCATGTTAGCGTGTGTGTGTGTGTAGGTGTGTGTGTGCGTGTGTGTAGGTGTGTGTGTGCGTGTGTGTGTTAAATGTAAATGCGCTGCGGGTTTGTGCTGAGCGCAGTGTGAAACAGCGGGACTTTAATGGTGAAACGGACCGAGGCTGAAACCCGGGAGGCTGAAACCCACCGTCAGCGCGCGGGAATGAAACCGAGCCAAGAACACACCGGCTCTCGTCCTTCCAATGACCTTCTCTGATTCTGATCACAGCTGAGAGAGGGATGGCAGGGTTCTCTGTCTGGCAGCCGCTCTCAGACAGTTCTCTCAGGGAATAAAAAAACCTGTAATCTCTTGTAATTTAATTTCGGGTTCAGGTTTATGGACAGCTGTATATCCATACGGGGCATTATATATATATATATATAAAATTGTCATCATTATTATTCTATTCCTGAATCCTCTCGGCTCCCGTCAGGTTTCTCACACTAAATCATTCCCGTGCTGTGAGAGATGAAGATGAAACGCGTCTCTAACCGCCACTCGGCTCCGTCTGAAACACATGAGGACTCGGGTTCGGAGGTCTCGGGTTCGGAGGTCTCGGGTCCGGTCCGCTCCAGCGTTTCATCTCTCATTCGCTCTTCTTGTGCGATTACACACATCCGCATTCAGCACATCAGAGGAGGCGGGTCCGAATCAGAGGAGGCGTGTCCGAACCAGAGATGTTGTTTATCTCGAGGAGTGAATTGTTTACAGATAAAATGATGAATGAATTTTGAGTTTAGATTACGCTTTAAAGTTAATTCCAAATAGTGAGATAAAAATCACCGACATCACACACACACACACACACACATACACACACACACATACACACACATACACACTACGATTTCCTAACAGTCAGAGAACAATATAAAATAATAAAATGTGTGCTATTCTCTGTGCTGCTGAGTAATGAGTATGGAAGCCATTTTGTTTAATTAAACCGGTGATTAATGTAAAAATTACAGCTAGAAAATAAAATGCTGATCCTTCTTCAGTCCATATTTTCTATCCCTGTGTGTTTTTTTTTTTTCAGGTTTATAGGCCAGTGTTCCTGTTTACCGGTTGGGTTTAATGCTCCTGAAGGTCCCCATCTCGGACCCTGACCCCAGAGCAGTACCGAGTCTGTGGTTCAGGTTCTAACAAACCCTGAAGTTGATTATTTTCCAATAACAGCACATCCCCAAGGGCTTTATTTGCTAACAACTGCAACATTTCATTTTTTAAATAGCATCACATCATACTTTTTTATCCATTTATTGTTACATTTAATGTTCATGAAGTAAGTTAGGTCCTGCTCGTGTTATCACGGCTATAAACAGCCATTTCCTCACCAGACTCTTTACTCTCTCACTTAAAGTTAATAAGACAAAAATAATTGCAGTTTGTTCCAACATGTTACTGAGAAACTGCAAAGAAGAAGAAAACGAAGTGTAAACTCCTCTGTCCTGTAGATCTCCGAGATCTTCCAGCTTCACCTCTGACTGTTACACATCACTGGCACTGGAGACTCCTTCCATACATGTTACAGAAACATCTCCTTATTTTATTTTGAACCTGTTTGTTATCAGTGGAGACTCCACAGGACACGCTCCTGTGGGACACACCCCTGTGGGACGAGCTTCAGAACTCAGTGTCCTAATCCACAACTCCTTCAGGTCTCCAGTGAGTCCCTGTAAGCTCCAGACTTTCCACCACAGTGCAGGACACACTGCACCACACAGTCCTTTATATTTTATGATAAAAGGAAGTAAAGTCGGTCTCTTCTTCTTATTCTACCAAATCAGCTAAGCAGATATGGAGCGCGCTCCAGTCCATCAGGCCGTCATCTGCTCCATCATCTACTCACAGTGAGATGATAACTGATCCAGACGTCTGCGCAGAAGTGAAAATATGGTCAGCGTCTGGACTGCTTCAAGACCAATCTGAGTAACAGCTGTTCCAGAGAGCCACTGATGCTTCTTAATGAACATGATATACGTTTACAAGACTTTTACTCTGGCATCAGAGGAGAGTTTTTCAGCGGTAGAGCAGCCTGGGGAACACATCAGCGTCCTCCAGCCAGTCCCTCCTGGGTCAGTGGTAAAAATTAGAACTTGTCATTTAGCGTCTCTTCCAGGAGCTTTAACCATCAGCCTGGTTCTCCACAGATGGCTTTCTGAAATATTTCTCATTCTGGAACAACTTTACTCTGAAATCAAACTGATAAGAAGATCAGACAGACAGAGACCTGCTGAGCTGTAATTTAATCACAGACACCACTGTAAATGTGAAGCTGTTCATCATCTGCAACATTTCATGACTTTTCATTCAGATTTAATCCCAAGAACAAACATTTTAGTTTGAAATGCTGTATGATATGTGATCAGGCAGACGCTGGTCTCCTGACCGCTGGACGTCATTACTGTACATGCTCTTGGGAGTCGGATAATCAATCCTCAAATCCAGCCACGTCACTGCTTTCCAGGAGACGTTTCTGTATCATTTCTGTAAGGAGTCTCCAGTGTGAGTGCTGTGTATCAGTCAGAAGTGAAGCTGGAAGATCTCTGAGATCTTCAGCACAGAGGAGTTTACATTTCTTCTTCTTCTTGTTTACAGTCTCTCAGTAACATGACGGAACAAACTATGATTGATTCTTTTAATCGTTTTTTGGCTGTAGTGTGGAAAACCCAGAGCTGCTGTTATCACCCTGTGGTTGGTTATGAGCTCGTCTGGCCGACAGGTGATGAGTTTATCCCATCATGTGCTGTCAGTCGTCCGTCTGGCGTTGTCCACATTTCATGAAAATCACTTCTTCTCTGTCAATTCACTGATTTTTATTCTTTTTGGCAGGAAGGTGGGTCTGCCTGGGGTGCATATGGCTTCTACCCTAATTTGCATAATTGCAATTAATAATGAAGATATGGAGCAATTAAGCCCTAATGAGCAGTTTCCACACAAATTGCTTCTTCTCCCTCAATTCTTCACTAATTTTGATTCTTCCTGCCATGAAGGTCGGGGTACCTAAGGTGCATATAACTTCTGCACAGATTTGCTTCATTACAATTATTAATGAAGTTATGGACTAATTAAGCCTTAATGGGCAGTTCAACAAAAATCGCTTTTTCTCGGTCAATTTCTCGTCATTTTGGGTTCTTTCTGGTAAATAGGTCGGGATTCCTTGGGTGGATATCGCTTCTATATATAGCTTGTATATAGTGTATCTTGCTCGCAACATTTATTGTGCAAGATGGCCCACTTTAGATCGTTCCTTCTGTACTAGGCGGGGCCGGAGTGAGCCACGCCCTCACTGACGGTGTTTTATTGCTCGTTAATGAGACACATCATCATCAGGTATTGATGTAAAATTAAATTTACTTCCTCATTATTTCCCTCAGTTAATGCAAATTATCAAACTGGTTCCTGTTTTTGTAATAAATTCCAGCGATCTTGTCACACTGTTCATTTTGGACTCATACTGTAACTTAACACGAAGAACACATCAGATACAGATATATCCCAAACAACGCGTGGTACCAAAAGACATCAACCCCAAAAGTCTGATCTAAAAATGAGCGGCCGGTTTATCTGAGACGGAACTCCTTTCGTGAATCCCGCTCCAGCTTTAATGAACCACACAGAAGAACAGTGATGTCATTTCCTGAAGGGTTTGAGAAGGAGCATGAGAGTGCACTGCGTTCCTCTTACCCCGTATTTGCACTGTCTGGAGGAGGCGCCGTACTGAAAGCGACACTGTTCATCGGCATCATACACCTGCCCCGGGGCCACGGTGGGGTACAGGAAGTCCCGCTTCAGAGGCTCATTGTCTAGACATGTTCCCCGACCTGAGCTGTCAAAAAAACACAAACAAACCTACAATGGGATTGGCTCTTGGACAGTCTTCACTATTCACCCAATGATCTCCAAACATGAGAGAAATGTAAAATGAGAGCGTGAGAAATGTAAAGCTGAGCACACAGAATGACAGACAGCATCCTTAAAACCCAGACGTTTAGGCTTATATGGTGCTCTTGGCCCCGCATGAAAGCCTTTGAAGCTCCGGTGAAGTACGGAGTGAAAGATAGGATGTAAGAGAAGAAAAAACACAGTCGTGTGTCCGTGTGTTTAGTCTGTTTAGTCAGAGAGAAATATGGATGCTCTGAGGAGCCGCTCATGGGGGGTGGAACTGCTGCGTCTGAAACTCGGAGAAAAAACGAAGCGTGGACGAGGTGAAGGCCACAAACCAGATGTTTCCTGAGGTTCGGATTATTCTTCAGCTTGATGGTGAACATCTCAGAGATGTGTCTGGGATGGCTTTGTGTGCACTAACATTTAACGTTTATTAGGAAGGGAGTCATGATGCGTCTCTTTCTGTTAAAAACGAAATAAAAATCACCTTTACAGTGACAGCAACACGGACAAGGAGGAGGAACGCCGAGACGAGGCCGGAGGGAACCTGAGCAGCAAAACACGACAGCAACAAACAGCCCAGGCTCAGGAATCTGGTTTGTGTTTAACGTGCCAGAGGAAGCATCGGCTGAAACAGTGATCTTTGGCTTCCCACTAGAATATTGGACGGCTAATCTAATTCAAAACTAAACCAAATATATCGGGAAGGAAAGGAAAGAAACACACACGTTTTTTGCCCGGGGCGGTGGGGGGAACGACAGACGCCGTATTCAGTTACATCCCTTCCTTTTTTTCCATGTTGTTTGGTGGAATAATCCTTTACTTTGGCTTCCATGCAAACCCCTCTGCTGGGAGAAACACAATCCTGGCTCGAGCCCCCTCGGATTCTTAACGTACCAACACAGACCTCTCGGTTTATTGCTTTAGAGGAAGACAAAATAGTCGTCTTAAAAATAGAAACGATTAGAAGAAATGTCAACAAAACTTCCTCCCAAATGAGACCCGGTGGATATCTGGTGTAATGCAAAGAGACACGACTGGACGCTGTTTTCAGACTCAGAAGAAATGAGTTTAATCTAAAACTGCAACAAAGACGTCCATTAGTGGTCAGTTCAGTCCCGCTGTCTGTCTGGACACTTTTACAAAAACATGGTGTTAATAAAGTCTCTCTGTAACACACGCAGTGCTGAGTGAACTCCTCTGAACGGAACTTTGCTCTAGAACCGAAACTGTTCATTTGGCACAAGGACACTTCCAGAACCTGCTGGATGAAGAACGAGAGAGAAACGACAGATGTGCTGATCACGGATGAGCGACGTGCTGCATGAGCTGGGAATAAAAAAATACATGACAAAACCAAACGTTCATCTCATCTGAGATCATCAGTTCATTCATTCACAGTTCTTTCATCTCAGCTGGTTGTAAGTTCTCTTTCTACAGGTTTTAAATGTAAATGAGAATGCAGTGACGGGCGGCACGGTGGTGTAGTGGTCAGCGCTGTCGCCTCACAGCAAGAAGGTCCGGGTTCGAGCCCCATGGCCGGCGAGGGCCTTTCTGTGCGG
>JAPEIY010000018.1:44661966-44672248 GCA_026122135.1 Cathorops aguadulce | reverse complement strand
TACCCCGCCTTTCGCCCGTAGTCAGCTGGGATAGGATCCAGCTCGCCCGCGACCCTGTAGAACAGGATAAAGCGGCTGGAGATGATGAGAATGAGAGAGTTTGATGATGATGATGATGATGATGATGAAGTGAGGAGAGAGTTTGATGATGATGATGTGCTCTCCGTGTCGGCAGGTGGCGCTGTGAGCAGCAGACTCTCTCTCTCTCTCTCTCAGTCCCGCTGCAGAGGAAGGCGGGAGGGGGAAGATGGCGTCGCGCGCGGAGCGGGAGCGTGTGGAGAGTAAGCGCAGGTTGAAGGTGAAGGAAGGGGAGGAGGAGGAGGAGGGTGAGGATGAAGAGGAGGAGTGGGTGGGGCCGCTGCCCACTGAAGCCGCTCCGCTGAAGAAGAGGAAAGGTCCGCCATTACACTCAGGCCTTCACACGCACATCACATACCTGCGTGTGTATAGTGTGTGTAATGTGTGTGTGTAATGTGTATAGTGTGTGTAATGTGTATAGTGTGTGTGTAATGTGTAGTGTAGTGTGTGTGTATAGTGTGTGTAATGTGTGTAGTGTGTGTGTAATGTGTGTGTGTGTGTAATGTGTATAGTGTGTGTGTGTGTGTAATGTGTGTGTGTGTAATGTGCATAGTGTGTGTGTGTGTGTATAATGTGTGTGTGTGTATAGTGTGTGTGTGTATAGTGTGTGTAATGTGTGTGTGTGTGTGTGTGTGTGTAGTTTAGTGGTGAGCAGTCTGGGTTGAGTGACTGATGGAGGGACAGTTAATGTAAAGAGTTCATATTAACTGACAGGAGGAAACTCTCTCTCTGTCACTCTGTCTGTCGCTTTCTCTGTCTCCCTCTGTCTGTCTGTCTGTCTGTTTCTCTGTCTCTCTCTGTCACTCTGTCTGTCTCTCTGTCTTTATCACTCTGTCTGTCTCTTTCTCTGTCTGTCTCTCTGTCTTTATCACTCTGTCTGTCTCTTTCTCTCTCTGTCTCTCTGTCTTTATCACTCTGTCTGTCTCTGTCTCCCTCTGTCTCTGTCTTTATCACTCTGTCTGTCTCTGTCTCCCTCTGTCTCTGTCTTTATCACTCTGTCTGTCTCCCTCTGTCTCTGTCTTTATCACTCTGTCTGTCTCCCTCTGTCTCTGTCTTTATCACTCTGTCTGTCTCTGTCTCCCTCTGTCTCTCTGTCTTTATCACTCTGTCTGTCTCTGTCTCCCTCTGTCTCTCTGTCTTTATCACTCTGTCTGTCTCTCTGTCTCTATCACTCTGTCTGTCTCTCTGTCTGTCTCTGTATGTGTTCTGTGATCCACAGTGCTGGAGTATGAGAGAGTTTATCTGGATAATCTTCCTTCTGCTGCCATGTATGAGCGAAGCTACATGCACCGAGACGTGATCACCTTCATCATCTGCACCAAGTAGGTTCCGTCTACAGCTGGAACCGAACCAGAACCCCACTGCTCTGAGATCTGGACCAGTGCAGGGTTCTGCTCTTTCACCTTTCTAAAGCTTTGCTGGTGTTTTACTGATTTCCATATTGTGTGTGTGTGTGTGTGTGTGTGTGTAGGATTCACACAGAGTGCTTTTGTTTGTGACTTTAAATTTTTTATTTATCCTGAAAATCGTGACTCATGATTAATTCTACCGTCATTAAACAGTTCATCACATTTGATTCAATTCTGTTTGACTCCGATTCTTAGATGAGTCATTTATTTCTGCTCTTACCTGTGGTTTATAATATTCTGTGGGGTTTTTTTTTGTTCTTTTTAATGTTTATGGTTTAACTGCTCTTAACTTTATGCAGAACTTTAATTGACTTTGAGGTTTTAATCTGCTTTATAAAGAAACCGTACTGAGTTATTTAGAAAATGATTCACTTCACCTTATGATCTGACACGATTGAATCAAATCTAACTTCATTCAGTCTGATTCAGATCCTTATTGAAGGTGATTGAAAAATGTTTCATGAGGAATAAAGGTGACAATGAAAGCTCTTATTTTTATATAAATAAACTGTTTCATCATCATCATCCTCACACGCCTCGCAGGAACATGAAGCTCTGTGTTGTGAATGAAAACGTTTAAAACTCCAGCTCTTTCATATTAAAGGGTCTGTGTGAGTCCTGCTGTTGATTTCTAGGAGGATTGGAGAAGAAACTGGATTAAAATTCTTCCTCCTTTTCCTGACAGAACAGATTTCATCATCACGGCGAGTCAGGATGGTCATGTGAAGTTCTGGAAGAAGAAAGAAGACGAAGGAATTGAGTTTGTGAAACACTTCCGCAGCCACCTGAGTGAGTTTGTGGAACAGCGTTCACTCCACAGTGTGTGTCGTGTGTCTCCTGTCCTCACTGTCGTGTGTGTGTGTGTGTGTAGGTGTGATTGAGTGTATTTCAGTCAGTGCTGAGGGAGCGCTCCTCTGCACCGTTGGAGATGATCAGGCCATGAAAGTTTTCGACGTTGTGAACTTTGACATGATCAACATGCTGAAGCTGGGGTACGACCTCACCACGTCTCACTCAAGCACTCAGGAGTGTTCCATGTTTTTGTCATAACTTGGTCTCAAAATATCATATTTATCAACCACTTAAACACACACACACGCCTGATGATGAAAATGAAAAATATTAATGAAAAATATTAATGAAATCTTTTCACATGAATATAATTAAGTAAACAGTGTTGCATTTACTAACGAGCCTAAAAACATGAAACCTGCTGTAATGTAAGTGTTTTCAGTGTTCTGACCCTCCTGTGCGGTTCTGGTGTCTCAGATTCCACCCCGGTCAGTGTGAGTGGATCTATAACCCCGGTGATGCCATCAACACTGTGGCCTGCTCCGAGAAATCCACGGGGAGGATCCGCGTGTACGATGGACGAGGCAGCAACCAGCCGCTGCACACATTTGATAAGATGCACTCGTCTCCTCTGTGTCAGATCCGGCTGAACCCGCGGTACCGCGTCATCGTGTCGGCTGACAGAGCCGGAATGCTGGAGTACTGGACCGGCCTTCCGACGGAGTTTAAATTCCCCAGGCAGGTGGATTGGGAGTATAAAACCGACACAGACCTGTACGAGTTTGCCAAGTGTAAAACCTTTCCCACCAGCCTGGCGTTCTCACACGACGGGAAGAAGATGGCCACCATCGCCGCCGACCGCAAAGTCCGGATCTTCCGGTTCCTGACAGGGAAACTCATGAGGGTGTTCGACGAATCACTAACAGTACGTCTTCCTGAAGCAGCAGACACACCCTGGCTGAACTTATGACACTTTGCATTAAACCTTATATTAGTTCACTGACTTTTACTGAAGAACTTCCTGATGTGTGTGTGTCCAGATGTTCACAGAGCTGCAGCAGATGAGGCAACAGCTGCCGGACATGGAGTTTGGCCGCAGGATGGCGGTGGAGAGAGAGCTGGAGAAAGTGGATGGCGTTCGACTGACTAACATCATCTTTGATGAGACGGGACACTTTGTTCTGTACGGAACCATGCTGGGCATCAAGGTCATCAACGTGGAGACCAACCGGTGAGTCATGTGATCACTGGAGGCATGGATCCAGTACTACATCACTATGGTAACAGCACTTTTCCACCAAACAACAAACACGGGGTCGTTTATTGAAAAGTGTGCGTGTGTACACACACAGGTGTGTGAGGATTTTGGGGAAACAGGAGAACATCCGTGTGGTGCAGCTCACTCTCTTCCAGGGCGTGGCTAAGAGCATGAAGGCAGCTCCCACCGTTGAGATGAAGGCGTCTGATAACCCCGCCCTCCAGAGTAATGACCCTGACCCCACCGTCTTCTGCACCGCCTTCAAGAAGAACCGCTTCTACATGGTGAGAACCTTCAGTGTCAGGAACCAGGCTGGAGCTCCTGCTGCTTGAGTGCAGAGTTGTTCACTTAAACCATCGCATTCCAAGTCTCTCCATACACTCCTCTTTCACTGAAGTGCATCAGGGCCAGTGGGGTGGCTGGGGTTGTTTGTAGGCAGCCGTGCCCCTCCCCCCCACTGTAGATATAAAGTGTAGTGAATCAGACAGGTGAGGGGGATTTGATGAGGTGTGTGCTGTAGGAGGTGGACACTGGCATAATATCACTGATCTGTGTACAGTTCACAAAGCGAGAGCCAGAGGACACCAAGAGTGCCGACTCGGACAGAGATGTCTTCAACGAGAAGCCGTCCAAAGAGGAGGTGATGGCGGCCACGCAGGCAGAAGGTCCAAAGAGGGTCTCGGACAGCGCCATCATCCACACCACTATGGGAGATGTCCATCTGAAGCTCTATCCTGTGGAGTAGGTGCAGCTCATCCTGTTTGCTTTAACACACACCATTTACACTGCTGGATTCTACCATGTGGTTCTACCCTGTTCCTGTGTTCTTCAGGTGCCCTAAAACTGTGGAGAACTTCTGTGTCCACAGCAGGAACGGCTACTACAACGGACACTTATTTCATCGTGTCATTAAGGTGTGAACGCTTTCCTAATTTTTGTGGCTCTGTTGTTATGAATCTGTTAGAGGGCATTCCCGTGGAGGACACACGCGAGGGTCAGGTTCACAATCTACAAAATAGTCCAGCAGTCACGTCAGTTAATTAATGGGGAGTGTGATGTTTGTGCTTAATTTCACACTCGACTGATGTACCAGTGTGTGTGTGTGCACGCGCAGTCATACGTTTCAGTGTGACACTGTGGCTACAGCAGGCAGTCAAACCATGGCGCTGGCCTTAACACTGCTCCTCACTCGAGCCAGAATCACACAATCAATCAACACTCAAGATCAGATTCATGCGTAACTGAGACACACTTCTGTTTTAGACAAACTCCGCCCCCTGTGTTTAATCATAATGTAACGTCTGAACTGTGTGTGAGAGGGAGATTGGAGTACTCTATGTTCCCTGTGAGTGTTTTAATCCAGCCCAGAGATCTGTGAGAGTGTACTGGATCTCCCTGGTTCTCCTCTGCAGGGTTTCATGATCCAGACCGGAGACCCCACAGGCACAGGGATGGGCGGAGAGAGCATCTGGGGCGGAGAATTCGAGGACGAGTTCCACTTCAGTCTGAGACATGACCGGCCGTACACACTCAGCATGGCCAACGCTGGACCAGGAACCAACGGCTCACAGTTCTTCCTCACGGTTGTACCCACGGTAAGCGCAGAGTCCTCGCTCTGATCCTGCGGCGTGCGCGGTCCGACATTTCTTCAGTTCCCCGCTCACAGCTTTAACTTGTACCTGCAGTTAGTCAAGCTGGATATCGTCTGATCGTTATCAATCCCTATTCTGCTTATTGATTCCGGTTCTGACGGATGTTGAGATTTCAGCCATGCGTGCTCGTGCAAATCTAAACAAATGGGCACGCTGTGTCACGTAATCATGTAGACGTATCCAGGCAGAGAGCTGCGTACATCCTCACAGAGCTGTAGCCTTTATTTGCAGTAATAAAGGATTATTGTATTTAGGAACCGAAATTCAGTTTTTAAGGGTACTCACTGCTTGGCATTTTGGATTCGGTTCAAAAATGTATAACATCAATGTGGTTTCATCTCCTCCTGTTGTATACGAGCGCTCCGTAAACATACAGAGTCGTTAGGAAGAAAAATAAAACTTGGAGGAAGTTAGAGATCGCTGGTGTCCATGTAGCTTGGACAGTTAGCTCACTTTGCTAATCTAATCTCAGAGTGACGTGTATCACACCATTGATTTGGTTTTCACACTGATTAGTGTGTTTAACTCATTAGCTTTAGAAGTGTTATTTATTTTGCGCAGCGTTCCAGCGAGCTTTCCAACGGGTGGGGTGCCAATAGTTATTGCAGGTAGTTTTGCATACAACTATAGCTAAAGAACGTGTCGTTATAAAATGAGCCACACTGGGCAGCCGTGTGAGGGACATTACTTCTGTAAGCGAATCTGAAAGTTCTGAGTTCCCCGGTTTAATGCAGTCCTTCATCATGTCGTGTTCACGCTTGTCGTGTGTCGAACTGTCCCTCACGCCCACGCGTTTGTGCTCCGAGTGAGCAGCGCCGTGCCGCAGGGACGCTTTGGATCTGTTCACCAGCGTGTTTTTCATTAAACTCTTTCAGCGCTTCCATCCGTCTCTCGCTCGTTAACACGACGGTCTAACGTTAGTGAACAGTAATAACAGTAATACTGCGTGTTAACGGATCATTAATATTAGTCCGGGATGTTTAACGTGAGTTTGGATCCAGTCTAACATGAACGTTAGTGAGGAGATTCTCTATAAATCTTTAACTAGAGTCTCGATCTGTCGTTCTGAACTTCTGATTGAATTTGTTTCGTCCTCCGCTTCTGGATCTCCTGACGCTCGGGCAGACAGAGACGCTCGGGTCTGAGGGCCGCTCGCTTCTTTTACTGACTCTCTTTCATGTGTTTGTCAGTATCACTGCTTCTCAGATGTACCTTACTGCACTCACTCGTTATTGTAATCCGACAAAATGGTGGAATGAGCAGGACTATGACCCCGCCCTAACAGTGCACTGTGATTGGTCAACACGCGTTACCTTCAGTGAAAGTTATCAATCCTCATTAGGGTGCACTTTCTTTCTGTGGTGGAGCAAATGTGCCATGGCCTAAAGGTTAGAGAAGCAGTTTTGGGACCAAAAGGTCACTGGTTCGATTCCCTGGACCAGCAGGAATAACTGAAGTGCCCTTGAGTAAGGCGCCGAACCCCCAACTGCCCCCCAGGCTGCTCTGGGTGTGTTGTACGTCACTCTGGATAAGAGTAAGAGCGTTTGCTAAATGCCTGTAACGTAAAGTAACGAATGTCCCAGGAGCTTGGAAAGTTCTGAAAGATGATCAGTAGGGCATGTATAAATTTGGGTGTGGCGCTGGTATTTGAGGGCCGGGTGCAGCGCCATGGTAAAATAAATTAGCTGGAACACTGAACAGTATGTATCATGATCAGTTTAAAAGAATTCTCAAGAAATCAGAAATACAATTTTAGTAGCAATTAATTTGATTTAACAAATTTATACTTTACAATTATCAATAATTGTACGATAAGTTAATGTAACTAAGCACTTTTATAATAATGGCTGCTAAAATATAAAGATTAGATACCATTTAAACTATTTTAATCACATAACTGATAAATGCCTTTTATTTATTAATTATTAATTTAATTATTTATGTTTTTAAAATTGTTTCATTTAATTGTAGTGAAACCGGGCTGCTTGTGGTCGCAGACAGAAACGCGGCATTCCTGATGATGTGAGGCTCCTGGGCCGCAGTGAGGAGAACTGGTTTGCTTATCCAGCACTCGTACGCCACGTTAACGGCGTTTGGGATGCGCTTGTGTACAGCTGTAGTGCGCTGGGGAGGAAGCTGGTGAACTGTATGTATTTGCTGATTTGTGTTTGCATGTGGGTCTTTAGTTCGATTCCCCGCACGTTGGCGAGGAGCATCACGTGTCTGACTGCAGCGTCGTTAGTGGCTCTGTTTGAATCCTAAGCCGCCACCAGCTGTTTCCCGTCCCCCCTGCAGTTTTATTTCTTCGCTCTTTTGTGTCTGACGCCTTTTCGCATGTTGTTCAGACTCGGGTTTAGTGTTCAAATGATCTGTTTGTCTGTTTTGTTTGGTCAACTCACTGCAAAGAGCTTGAAATAAATGTGATTTGTTTGTTTTGGGTCTTTTGTTGTGACCAGAAAAACGATCTTCTCCATTTTCACCTTCCGCTAAATGCACCCTCTCGTATGTGGACCACAGGATGCCGTCCTTGTTCTAACGTCCTTATTTCCTGTGTGTGTGTGTGTGTGTGTGTGTGTGTGAAGCTCCTTCCTCATTCTCTCCTGCTGTTTGGCTAATCACCAGCCCTCGATGTGACTCCTCTGAGCAGCACAGACCCGCTCTCCTGTTCTGATGGAAAGTGGAGAAATACTTCTTGAAGGTTCTCAGTCATGTTGTTGATACGAGACCTGGAGTTCTTTTTTTTTTTTTTCTTCTCTTCTCTCTCGCCCCCCACTAACTGGAATGTTGTAGCCGTGGGACACAGCGGTGTGGTATGTTACAGAACGGTACACGAACAAACCATATCTAGAACCATCCGTGCCCTGGTTGAGTCAGTGGTTGACTTTCCATCACCTGACCATCACGTACCTGTGAAAATAGGAGGAGTTTCCCTGGGGGCGGAGATTAGTCAGTAAGACCAAAATAAATTATTTTAAAAAGTAGTAGTAAATTCTTAGATATGATGAAATAGTGACCTGTTTTCCTTTGAAAGTGTGCAGAGAATGAGATGATAAGCGAGAGATCGGTTTGGTGAGACGGCTGAAGGTGGAGAGGGGCGTGGTCAGTGCGCTAATGTCAGGTTTTCTTGACCTTTATCTCCGACTCTTCTGGAGATTGTAATGTTTTTCTCCTGTGTTTGATCACAGTAAGTTTCAGCTGCGTGCTGCTCTGACAGGAAACTCCGCTGCCCATTTCCTTGTTTTCTGCCATCTCACTTCCTGTTCAGAGAGAGAGGTGGGGAGGCGAGAGAGATGGGTAGAGAGACACAGAGAGACAAATGGGGGAGAGAGAGAGAGAGAGAGAGACTGTGGAATGTGTCTTGGTGACTCACTCTTTCCACTTTCCTGAAAATCTCTTTCGACTGTTTGGCGCTGGTTTATCTGCTCGCCGCTCGGCCCTCTTCACTCCTCTCCGGTCCAGCAGCTGCCATGATGTGAGAATTTGATCAATCAATTAGACTTAATTCCAAAATTATTGGCACCCTTCTGGAGACAAGGTAAAGACCGCTGGATAAAAGAAATTTACACGCCCTGACTCCAAAACAATTTTATATTTCTTCTGAAAAACAATCTCTCTTATAGGAGGCAAAGCACTGGACACTTCTTTAAATATATAAATAAACACCGTGTGCTCTGTAAAACATGTTAAATTGCTCTGTGTCCAATAAAAATGACGGAATATGAGCTGAAGGTGAAAGAAATTTGAAAAGAATTAAAAATAAAGTTGTGAATGAGGAAAAAAAGGAAGGCGGCAGGAAAATAATGATAAAAGTGTGGAAGGAGGAAGAATTAGAGAGAAAAAGGTAAGGAAGTGGAAAAATGAGGGGAAAGATGATGGGAAGGAAGGAAAAAGAAAGAAAAAGGGGAAAGAAATGTTTGAACAGTAAAGGAGATAAAATGGGACGAGTGAAAATCAATAAAGAGGAGAGAGCGGAGATGAGTCACTTGTTTCTGTTTTGTGAGTTTTGCTTTAATTTACGGATCTCTCTCTCTCTCTCTCTCTCTCTCTGTGTTTGCTGAGAGGATATAAAATTAGGGAACAGTGTGAGTTTAGGAGACGTTTCCTTTTCTTCATGGTTTAAAAAAAAAAAGATTTTCTTCTTGTTTATGATGAGAGGTTGCCGTGGCACTGCTCGGTGTTAATAGCGTGTTGTGCTGCCTGATGCTTCAGGGAAAAGGTTTTCTTCTCTGTGATGGAGCTGAAGTTCAAACTGAAATGTAGTGGAAGTTCTGCTGAGGTTCGGGGAATGAAACCGTGTTTACAACCTGAGCTCCGGAGCCACAGGGTCAGGTTCGAGCTTCACTCGGGTTCCTCTTCCTGACATTGTGTGTGTGTGTGTGTGTGTGTGTGTGTATTTATACTGTTTACTTTAAGGAAAGGAAACATTAGTTCCCAAAACACCTCTGTTCTGTCGCGTCTCTATTTTCACTCAGCTGTAATTTGCAGCATCGTTAAACTTTTTTTTCATCAAGAAAACAGCAGCTGAAATTTCTATTGAAACCCATTTTGAATAAATAATGCATTCAGCTGGAGTCGTTTTGCAACAAAGCACATGATGCCTCTGGTTTTGTGATAGTTTTTTCCCCCCTCTGTTATGAAAAACTTTTAAAAAAAAAAAACAACCCCCTGAACAGAGACGCAGGTTCCGATTTGATTCTGGAATCTGAAGGTTAATGAAGTGTGTGTGTGTGTGTGTGTGTGTGTGTGTGAGAGAGTGTGAATGTTTTTGTTGATCTGTTTGTTGTGTGCGGTCGTGACACAGTTTATTAAACAGTTTGTGTTTACTGAGGGAAAAATTGTTGCAGGTTTTTATTTTTGGCAGAATGTTTTTGGAATTTGCCTGCTGCTGATTAAAATAATTATTCACTCATAAATATTAATGTGGAGCAAAAACATGTGGATCGTTGATCTAAAAATAATGAGACTCTGTCTTTGAGCACCGTGACTTTCCTGAATGACAGCTTTATCTTCACCTCCGTCAGGTACGAATTTAGGTGGCGTGAGTATGTATGTAAGTTTATTTATCTGTTTGTTTATTTCCCCCCCCAGATCGG
>JAPEIY010000018.1:44465604-44476166 GCA_026122135.1 Cathorops aguadulce | reverse complement strand
GGAGCGCTTGGTCTACACAGGCTGTGCACTGAAACCGTGCAAAGCTCGCGCAGCCTGCTGGCGCTTCCGCAGGTGACATCACGAATCTGGCTCCAGACTCCCTTGGGATTATTCCAGACGCGTTTTTTTTTTTCTCTGCTGTAGACAGATGGTCTTGTGCAAAATCACCCTTCTGGATGAGTGTGTAAAGGGACATACTTTCATATTTAAAAAACAAACAAACATGAAATTGGTCGAGAATATGCCCTTTAACAGCCTACAGTATAGGCGAATATTTTACCAAGACAATGACCATAAACATACTTCTAAATCTATACAGGAATGGTTAAAGAAAGACTATCAAATATTTTGCAAATGCCATCTCTGGATTTGAACCCTGTTGAAAATCTTTGGTCTAAACTGACAAGGGCAGTCTATAGGTATGCAAACCTAAGAAATAAAATACATCTTCAAAGGTTTTTTTGCTAAGAGGAGTGGTCCAAGATCTCTAGACAAGTGTAGTCTCAGAGCTCTTACTCTTTACAAGAAACGACATCACCATTATCTGTAGAGGCGCCAATAATTTGTAAAATACAGTTTTGCAGAAAAAAAAGTCGCGTACAGAATATCTCCAATTGATTGTTTAAAATATAAATAACCATGCGTCTCTCATGTATGCATATTACTTTTTGCACTTCCTGCAAGTGTTCAGATGAGCAACAGATGGGATATGTTGACGGTTATAAATGAATCCACTATTTTGTTTTTCAGCAAAATACAAGTAAAATCAATTTTCATTATAAAATAAATTCTATAGCTAAAATTATATAGCTGTAATTATTTTCACATTGAATAAGCCTTAAGAAGGACCTATAGAAAATTTAATTCACTAACAAATAAATATTGACCTTCGGTCTTCTTTCCTCAGAATGAGTTCTGGTCTATCACTGCGGCTGGGAAAGCGAGGGGAGGGGTCTATGCGTCTCACAGGCTGAGGTTGGGGCATCATCCGCACTGGAGGCTGGAGTAACCCCCCTGAAAAGACTGAATCTACAAGACAGGCAGAAGCAACAGCTAAAGCAGAGCATAAGGTAATACCATCTCTCACTTTGGAAGCACTCAGAACTTGCTGAGAAGCTGGATTAAGTTACTGTACCTTTTGGAGGTGGCTGAGGAAGGAGAGGCTGGGGCGGATTCTGGAGCAACGGCGCGAGAGAGGCTGCTGAAAGCTGAGCCTGAAGTAATGAGGGAGGGGGACCCTGTGCTGGCACACTGAACGTGGTAGGTGGAGGTAGAGACTGAATCATGGAAGGGCCTGCCTTCATCATGTTGGGAGCAGGAGGCTGGCTCTGAAACATGCAGTACAAACGAGTTAGAATCAACTGAGCTAGAGGATTACAGCAACCAGTTTGGGACTAGCCTGTTGAGACTGGTGCTGGCCATGTACATATGGGTGCAAGGTATACATTAATACATTTTATGCACAGAGTATATGAAAACTGTTTCACTTCCAACACATGAACTTGAGTGACCCATTATGAAGGTTAAGACCTGAGGAAAAGGTTTATTAAAAACACAAAAGAACCCCATGCTAAGGAGACCAATAAGAATTAATTAGTAAGAAAGTAATTCAAATATAAAATCAATTATTAGTTTTGGCCATTGCTTAAAACCAGAAACCCACGACTGTGATAAAACAAGCATGCAGTCATTAATGACTATTCAGGACCAGAGGTAAAATATAGCTTCGTTTTAAAGATTACTAGAAAATTATCTATATTATCTCCTGTGAAAGATGACAAGAGATCATGGTGGACTGGTTAGAACTAGTAAGTACAGAGGCATCCTGAATATTGCACTTCAAAATACTTAGTTAGTTACAGAGAACGATACAGACATCAGCTATTCTATGCTTGTTTTATCATCCACTTCATTACTATTAAACTAACAGAGGAAATCTAAAAAACCCAATGAATGCTTCAAGAACAAAATAAATTTCTTCGAGCCCTAATTTCCAAACACGGTTTAACAAAACAGACAACAGGTTGTGAGAAAACAGAGTATAAAAACTGACATTTAACACAAAGTGTAAACCAGAGCAGATGTAGTAACATTTTAGACGCAGCTCATCTTTGGCAGAAAGGAAGAGTAGCAAAGAACTGTGACTAACACCTGTTTATCTAATGAGAAAAGAAGCAATATTCCAGTTCACTCATGCCATGGAAGAAATACGGTAATTAACCAATGGAGCCGTTCATCTCATCGGACTTGAAAGCTCAGGCAAAGCACACAACACTAAAATGACTGTATTCAGTAGTTAGCCAGCTTTGTCATGTTATGATAGCAAAAGCAGTTTAATGTCTAAACAGTTTATTTGAAGAAAGCTAAACTATGGCTTGTATTAACTAGATAGAACTCGACGCCAATGGCGTCGATGGGGATGCCTCCACCCGGTAGACTACACGCCTTAAGTTGTGATCTGGGGATGGACATTTGACCTCACAGTCATCTTGACCTGGTGAAATTACTTGTATTAGCCTTGTGAACACAATATCTCCAAGGTTTTCGGACAGACATTTGACCTCATAGTGACCGTAACAGACTTTTTGATCTCAAAATCTAAAATCAGTTGATGTTTGTCCCCAAATGCACAAATGGTGAACGTTTGGTGAAATTCCTTTCATCTGCCTTGGAGAGATTGTGTTGACAAGGTTTTCAGAAAAACATTTGACCTCACAGTGACCTTGACCTTAGACCTTTTGATCTCAAAATCTAAATCAGTTCATGTTTGTCCCAAAGAGCACAAATGGTGAAAGTTTGGCTAAATTCCTTTCATTAGCCTGCGAGATATCACGTTCACAAGGGTTCGGGATGGACGCACGCACGCCCCGAAAACATAATGCCTCCTGCACCTTACAGTGGCGGAGGCATAAAAACAGATCCTGCGAGCGAAGACTCCAACAGTCCACATGGTTTTGATAAACGTCCATTTGAAGGTACGATGGAAGCAGACCTAAAATACACTCAAACAAGAACACTCCATCTTTAAGTCTCTGTGTGGAAATTTAAAATTTGTGATCAACCCCAGCGCTCCATGGCAAACGGTGTCACGAGCATGTAAACTCTGACGTGATGCCTGCATATAGATCACATCCCCATCATCCAACACAGACATAAAACTGTCAGCAACAACGAGCCTCGTTCCGGCCTCAAAGGAAAAGCAGGATTCTGAAATAAAACCTGAATTTCAATTTCAGTCTTTTTACCTGCTGGTGAATACGATATGCAAACGAAAGAGTCATCAATCCAAATACGGAGATGCGTGTACTGGGATGGAGATTCGATCGGAGAACCCTGTGTGTGAAGTGATGATTTGTGGCATATTCTGAGGTGCTGATGTTGCATTTATAAACAACATGAGTTTGGTTTCATCTGCATTTAAGACAGGGTTTGAAGTCATAAAGGTTCTGTCGGACAGTATTGAACACTGGCTGCGGTTGAACACGAGCCCAGGATGGTGTGGATGAGGAACTGAACTCTCATCTGCATAGAAGTCAAAATTTGCATTGGAAAGATTTTGATTAATATTCCTGATCTAGAGAATGAATAGGAGCGGTCCCAGGACTGAGCCCTGTGGTATTTAGCACAGCAAAGGGGTCAAAGACGGGCATCCAGGTTAACTCAGAGCTCAAAGTGAGTTTCAGGCCATGTTGAAGTCACATTAACAACATATCCAAAGTGTTCTTCATTCTGAAACACACACCAGCGTTATTTCTGTTTCAGACAGAAGGCACTGCTGCAGAGCCAGCGATGTTCCAGATGATGTCCGTGATGGAGAAACACTAAAGGCTCCTGTGTTTAGGTGAACAGTGGTTTTAATAAAAAATAAAAGGACTGCAGGTTGAAGTTCACTGCATTTACGGTTTTATTTCTGCTTTCGTACCACGAGATTGAGAACCACAGAATTTCACTGGCATCATATCGACTACTCAATGTCTTACATGATGACATCTGAAACACTGAAATGCAGAAACACACGAACAGGCAGTAAAGTACTAAAATGCTGAAACAATGAACTGCAGCTTCGACTGAAACATTAAAACACTGAAGAAAAAAAATACATCACTCCATCACGGGTTAGACGAGAGTTTCTAAAAACAGGGACACTTTCTTAAAATACTACAGAGTGAACATATGGGTCAACTCCTGCGTGTGGGTGTGTGCTGGGAACACACACACACACACACACACACACACACACACACACACACACACACACACACAGTATTAATCCCTGCAGTGAGAGGAGGCCGAGAGGGGCAGAAACACACAAAGGAAAGCGCTGAAGTCAGCAGGACGAGGTGCCACATTCACACAGCGCCGGAGACGGAGACGACTCAGTGCACATCACTAAACACTCAACCGCGCGCTCGTGTGTGTGTGTGTGTGTGTGTGTGTGTGTGTGTGTGTACACGCATCACTAAACACTAATTTACTATCAGGCACAGGAATCAGAGCGTCAATTTGAAGCAGATACGTTTTTCTTTTTCTGTAATACTTTCAGCAAATTTAAGAGTTTTTTTTCCTCCTCAACTTTAATGAAGCCGAGTTTCTACTTCCACCAGAAACTTTATTTATTTAGATCAGGAGCATAAAACACACAGGCTGGACACGGGACAGTAAAGGTTCTAATCGAGCCCGCTGAAATATCCATATTCGCAATTAAAACCTGTGTGGGAGGGGCTTACTCTCTATTCCCTGGCAATCACAGCCACGCTCGCCAACATGCGCACGAGCTGATGGATGTGGAAGAGGGCAGACGGCGCTTTCTTCACACAGCGTGACGCTCAAGTCACGCGGCTCAGTTATTGGACGGTTTGGGGTTTTCTGGGTTCAGCAGCTCGGAGAAACTGAAGGAGTTTAATTGGCATTAGGGGATTCGATTAGAATATTGAATCAAAATAACTGATGAATAAACTTCAATAATTAAAAATTATAATACCACTACGAAGCCCGAGATTGCAAGAACAGAAAAATAATTTCAGAAACCCAGCATAAACTCCGCTCAGTCTCAGAAACAAAGAAGAAATTGAGGGTTGTTTTTGAAAAAGCCACACAAACAAACAATGACCTCATTTGAAAAAATAAATTAAATTTATAAAATAAAAAAACAAAAATCCTGACAGTTTTTCCCCCTTTATCTTTTTCCCAGTGCTGAGATGCGAACCTGTGAGCGGATTTTCAACCTTTCTTCCCTTCCGGATGCTGTGGGTCTCAGAGTCGAGACACAATTTTAAATAAAGTCTCTACGCCAAATAAATCCTAATTTATTATGCAATAAGACATCGTGCGTGATGCGAGTTCGGAAAAATCAGACTCCCGGTGCTGAAGCTCCTGCGCACTGGGTTTGCGTTGGACACAAAAAGGAAAATTCTGCGATGCAAATTCAGAGGCGTGGGACGAGAACCTGCTCGCTCGCTCACTCACCATGTCAGGGCAGGAGAAACACCGAACACAAGGACAGGCGTGTTTCACACGAAAAAAATTAAAAAATAAACCCTCACACTCCATCAGGCTCCGCTGCAGATCAGCAGATCGGCCCGCTCGGCTCTCAACCACTTCATTCCCTCTTTAAACCTCAGTGAGGAGGAGAACGTGCCGTGTTTGTATAGAACGCATCATCATGGGTGCGAGTATAACATTTTCAGAAACTTGAAAAATCTGATAAAGTCAGAGGTGCATGGTGCAGCCCTGCAGGGGGCGCTACAAAGGGAGGTGAGCCCCACTTAGGGCTCGAAAAAATTTTTTTAATTACAAGTTAAAATGGTCGCCTCTTGTGCAAACATTTATAATATTAATAGTTATATGATTTGCATATTCACATCAAATGTTTACTACATTTCATCAATTCATCTGAAATAATATTTCAAGTACAAGGCGTGATATTTCAAAACATCCAGCAACGACTAATTTAAATGCTGAAACAACCATTTTAATCTGCTTTCACTGCGATTCCGGTTTTACAATTTATACACAGCTGGAGTTAAAATAAGCGGCCGCATGTCCTGATGTCCTCAGAAACGCCTGGATTTTAGCAAATAACACGATTCAGCTTTTTCCATCTACAAAAATATCGACATTTTATAATCCATTACTGACTACAAATGAGTTTAACCAAACAACCACATTAGAAAAGATGATAAAAAAAGCTAACAAACTTATTTCAAGACCGACCTTACTTTAATTCCATAATTGAAAGGTAATCAAATGTAAAAAAAAAAGTTTATAAAAGCAGGTACTTGTGATGAATGATTTCAATTCTAGAAGAAAGCGCACTGCGTTTGCACATCACACAATATCAGATGACGATTTAAAATCACCAATAAATGTTTTGAATTCACTTATTACTACACAGCACAAAAATCAGGAAAGTGATTCGTCTCATCGGCGTGACGTTTAAGTCGCTTCTTCCCGCTGGAGCCGGACTCGATAGTCTTTGAACAACAGTCACAATACGCAACTCCCGGGACGGACGGTTTTCTCAGCCGTATTCCCCGTTTGTCAGCGTTTTGGTCACACTCGCTTAACCACACCCATTATTTATTTCTAGACGTCTTTTCTAATTCTTTTCTATTGGAGCCTTCCGATAAAAACTTCATTTTGACATTTTATCAGCAACCAGAGGCAAAGCACGCGGATCTGTCGCAAGGGAGGGAAGCAAAATAAGGCTTATTAGAAAAGCTGAAGTTTCATTGGACGGCAGTTAACAGCGAGCCAATCAAAAGCACCGTTCTAACTTGCAGCAAAAGAAACAGCGACTCATGGGAATAGCGGTGTTGATTTGGTCGAACAACGTGCTCCGTGCGTGAAACATGATATCACACGTATAACACCGTGAAACAACGGGATCGTCAGGACCGCTCGCCGGTGAGCGGCGGATAAAGTGAATGAGGTTTGTGGCGAAGACGAGATGAAAAGATTTGCCTCGTGCAGAGACTGTACCGCGGTAACCCGGTAATACGCTGAGAGTGAGACAGTGAGAGAGACACCCCTACACCCCCCCGAAAATCTCAACGGATTTACATGATTTGAAAAAAATTACACTTTCAGAACTGGGAAAAAAAAAAAAAACAGAGCTTCTGGCACCTGCTGGAAAACTTGCACCCATGCATTTCCCTGTAAAATACTCTCAAAATCTGTATGAAATTTCCCTCCAGATGTGTGCGCTTGACTTTCTCAGTTCCCCTCTGTAGTATGCTGCCTGGCTCTGTAACATAACTACATACGCTACAGTGTGATCACCTGGCCGGCTCAGCCAATCAGAGCGTGAGAATCGATCAACAAATATGGAGTCACTTCCGGTCACACTAGACTCAAATCAAAGACAATATCAGGGTGGAATAATTGGATTTACAGCAAATTCTGGGCAGCAGAGACGATATAAAAATCACTTGAACATTGAAAGGAAAGGTTTTTTTGTTGCTCTTGAGATTGAGTAGCTGGTGTAGACCATCTGTGTAGGTGGAGAAAACCACTGGTTACCGGCGCTTGTGGACATCTCTGCTTTATAGAATGATTTTTGTTGATTTTCTGGAATATGAACACTGTATTTATCTAATGTGCCTAAATTTTATAACTTGCTATGATTATCTAGAATCAGAAACACTTTTATTGCCAGGTATGTTACATACGAGGAATTTGACTCCGGTTCCACTTAGCTTTCATAGTACAAACAGATAAAAGCGTATACATAAAACAAACAGACAAAAGACAGAGAGTCAGTCTCACTGCAGTGATCTTCAGGGGGAGATTGTAACCACAGCAACGACCTTGCCAAGGCAGTGTTGGCTGAGAGAGCCGAAGATAAGATTGGAATTTGTGTAGACGTGTCCTTTTCCGACTAACCCACTTGTCCATTCTGGCCAAAGTAATCCATTTCCCTCTGCAAAGCCATCAGCTTCTCCAAGATGGAATCCACAGTGCAATTCAAGTTCTGAATAGCCACAGTCTGAGTGCCGACAGCTCTGCCCACCGTCTCAATCATGTCAGGCAGCTTTATGGGGCTTTGAACAGCTGCCACGGTTTTCTGATTCCCTCGATACACCAGGGCAATGCCTAATCCAATCAGCAAAAGTCCAGTAATCATGGTTCCGAATAGGTAAATATCCTCAATGTCCTCCACAGAAAGAACCACCAGGCACACGCCACTTCTCCCAGGCGTCCATCGTATAACCGGCTGCAAACGTTCTGGCAGGACAGGCTGGTTCCCCCGAACCCAGGCTTCTCGTCGAGAGATTGTGTCAATTGCGTGGAGAGACCAGTTTATCAAATCCATGAATTTTGATTTGAAGAGCAATGCTGGAAGAGTCTCTCAGACAAGACAAGTCAGGAGAAGCAGGAAAGATTAGGGAGGGGAGAGGCAGAGAAATGAGAGATGAGAGGAAAAAAACACCCCCACCTTATGCTCTTATCAGAGAGCATAATGTGGAAACATTTATATATAAAAAAAAAAACTCAGCGCGACCGCATTCCGTGAAAGCACAGAGAAGAATTAACACAACAATTACACAAAAACATAGACAAGACGAGAGAGCGAAGTAACGAGGCAGCCGTCTGCAGCGCCATCTTAAAAAGTGAGTGATATGCACTCCATTTTAAAAACGCAACATAATTTACTGCAAAAACTTGAACGGTATGGCCGCAGACAAAAGTACACAGGTATTGTTGACAGAATGACATCTAAATGAATGTTGGTGTAGAAGTGGCCAATCAGAGCTCCTCTTCTACATGTGGGGAACCTTACACAAGTGGCGAAATCTGTAATGTTTGCATAGATCCAAGAGTTTCTTTGTATTGAGTGAAAATGTCTATGTTGAAGTTTCCCCATACTTACAGCTTTAACACTATCTGGAATCTGGGATAAAAAGTCTCTCCGTTCCAGAAAGAAAATCCTGAACGCTGGTTTTCGGATGATTCGTATAGTGTGAGAACCACAAAACGCACTGCTCTATCCTCAGCTGGTGACACAATCATCATCTGATAATCAATTGGCACGTCTATCGCATTCATTTGCTTCACTAAATATAGGGCCTGATGAATATTATAGAAGCAACCCGTCATTTCTTCGTTTTCTTTGGCAACCCACATGATCAAGCTGTTAAAGTTTTGTATTTCCGGATGGATGTCAGAAGGAATTAGCCAGGTCTCTGCTAAACTGGTGATATGGCTCTGTTGGACAATTTCATCTTTCATCAGAGAACAAGAAAAGAAGGAATATTCAAGAAATTCACTTTCAAATTTCCGCTAGCTGACTTTTCTAGTGACAGTGGTGAGAATTTAGCATCTTTTTTTCATCCTTTGTACTTCTGACAAGGATTCAGGGCTCGACATTAAGGACTGCCCGATTGCCCGAGACAAGTGAAACATGCATTCGGGCAAGTGGGATATGTCCCCGACATGCCCGACCAGGCAAGTTGGAATGAGCATATATTACAAACTAGCACCACAAAAATTAGGCTTTTTGATCTTTTATTTCAGTTCCTAAAAGCGTCCCTCACTACATATCCGCCATTATGTCTTGGCTGTTTTCTTAGTCTCGGTTTCATTTATTGCTTTGCAAGTTATTTTATATCCCCCCGCTGCTGTAGTATGCTCCGTGTACTGTTTATAGACCCCTTGTGCATGACATCATGCATTGATGGAAATTAACCACCACTTGCCCCCCAGGACAAGTGGGTTTAAAAGTTAATGTCGAGCCCTGGGATTTTTAAATTTACTTTTAAGTATTTTTAAGACATAGGTTAGGGATTATTCTCCTTCATGCACATCTTCAGGTGGTATACTGCAACTGTGTAAAGTTTCATCAAAATCCATCAAACCGTTTAGGACAGGGTGGGGGTATAATAATGATTTTTAAAAAATAAAAAATAAAAAAAGCTCTCAACTTTATGCACGTGAACTATCCCCGAGCAGCAGCCACTCGAGTTCTATCTACAGCTGAAACCTGGACAGTGCAAGATGGAAGAGACGGAAAGCAGCCTGGTGTTTGTGTGTTTATCTGCTGACAAACATGATTACGCCTGGACTTTATACAACTCGCATCCCACACGGGTCCACAGACTTGTCCTGCAACTCCACTGCTGGCCCACTGCACAAAGATGAATCGATAGTGACAAGAGCATTCATGTGATCGTACATGCGTGTCTAACTCACCTCCATGTCCTCGTCCATCTGTAACTGTTTAGCGATGGCCACATCATTGCGCGTTTCCTCAGGCTCTCGTGTAGGCTGGAGGGGACACAACACTCATAGGTTGAAATGGACCAAGAGTTAAATTGCAGCTCCAAAAACACTGCGAGTACAGCAAAGTGCACAGTACTGCAACAGAACTCTCACAGTGGTGGAGGTTGAGTTCTCTTTTTTCCCTTAAAATGTTTTTGATGGCGGCACGGTGGTGTCGTGGTTAGCGCTGTCGCCTCACAGCAAGAAGGTCCGGGTTTGAGCCCTGTGGCCGGCAAGGGCCTTTCTGTGTGGAGTTTGCATGTTCTCCCCGTGTCCGCGTGGGTTTCCTCCGGGTGCTCCGG
>JAPEIY010000018.1:44444330-44454613 GCA_026122135.1 Cathorops aguadulce | reverse complement strand
TAATCAGTTCATGTTTGTCCCAAAGCGCACAAATGGTGAAAGTCTGGTGAAATTCCTTTCATTAGCCTTTGAGATATAGCGTTCACAAGGTTTTGGGACGCACGCACACACGGATAGACGGACAACCCAAAAACATAAAAATTTTATATATATCTTCCTTCTCCAAGAAATTATAGTCTATTAATTTCCATATTCTGACGTCATAAAAGCCTCACTTTTTTAATATGCAAATGACCAATGACGCCTGAATGAATATGTAAATTAGCTCGTGACTTCATTTGGCGCCTTTGTGAGTGTGTATTAGCGTGCTTCCCCTGAAAAGAGCTGTAAGGCGGCCCTGTGTGTCCCCGCAGCCTCAGGCAGGGTCTGGGCGATTTATCGCGAACAGCACAGCGGAGTGTTGAGTGTTTCACTCCTGCGCGCTTCACCCTGACGTACCGGATGATGGACCGGCTGACTGGGACTCGTCCCCGGCCCCGGGGGCTGCAGGAGGCGCTTCAAACTGCGGCGTGCTGTCACCAAAGTGCAGGTTTCTGCTGCCGGGAATGTCCGGAGGCGTGGTGACCCAGTGCTGCATGTCAGTGCTGGAGGAACTGTTAAACGACCTTCCCGAAAAGCCTCCGCCGTACGCCGGCTCCTCCCTGCCCCTGTAACCCAACCCGTCGAAGCTGTCTGGGCGTCGGGAAGTCATGTTTATGGGGGAACAGTGTAAAGTGTGAACGGAAATAAAGAAAAAAAGTTTGTCCTTTTTAACAAATCTGCAAACGACACATTTCGAAAGTGCAAGTCGTCTGATGCTCTTCCAATCTTCCTCAGAAAACACCTCAGCTTCTCTGTCAAAACAACTGGCGCTCAGGACTTAGCTAGCTAGCTAGCTGAACTGCAACCTTTGACTTCCTACGTCACTTCCGGTTCTACGTCACCACGCTTTCTGGGATACGTCATCCTAGTGTTGCCAGATTGGTTTTTTTTATCAAAAGTCTTTGTCACCTCGTGCCCCTCATATCATACAAACTTTTATAGATTTCTATTTTATGACTTCTACATTATCTCGAGCCACTTTATCACACTCAGACCTACGGTCAATTTAGAGCCGCCAGTTAACCTAACCTGCTTGTCTTTGGACTTTGGAGGAAACCGGAGCACCCGGAGGAAACCCACGGGGAGAACATGCAAACTCCGCACAGAAAGGCCCTCACTGGCCCTGGGGCTCAAACCCAGGACCTTCGTGCTGTGAGGCGACAGCGCTAACCACTACACCACCGTGCCGTCTGATCACAATCATATACAGCACAAAGATATGGCGTAGCTAAAAGAATGCTTAAAGCAGTGGAAAAACAGAGAGTTGCGCACGCGTGATTATGTTTTGTATGGAATGTTGCTTGACCCCGCATTTGTATATCCATCAACATGGCCGACATCTGGGTTTCTATTTTGCTTTGATGTCACTTGCAAGTCAAGGATGGGAAGTTTAGAGTAGCCAGTTGACCTAATCTATACCTGTATGTCTTTGGATTGTGGGAGGAAACCAGAGCACCAGGAGGAAACCCACACAGGCACAAGGAGAACATGCAAACTCAACACAGAAAGGCTCCTGCAAGGATTGAACCAAGAACTTGCTTGCTGTAAGGCTCACTGAAATTTTAACAAAAAAATCTCCGACACTGCCGGAGCTTTGTCATCAGCTGTCTTCGGTCACCATTATAGCAATTGCGCTAAATTGACCATCATTCAGGAATATAGCTTCTAAGATCAACCAATCTCAAGTCACACCAAAGAATTCTTTTACAATATGTGATTTGTGTCCGTGACAGCAAAATTGGACTGAGAATTGTATAATGTTAACCCAGCTTTAGGCAAACTCCTTTAATATACACTCACTGGCCACTTTATTAGGAACACCCATCCACCTCCTGCTTTATGCAGTTATCGAATTGGCCAATCCCTTGACAGCAGCACAATGCATAAAATCATGCCGATACAAATCAAGAGCTTCAGTTGATGTTCACTTTAAACATCAGAATGGGAAAAATGTGATCTCAAAGTGTGCCTTTCACTGTGGCATGGGTGTTGGTTTGAGCCAGATGGACTGGTTTGAGTATTTCAGAAACTGCTGATCTCCTGGGGTTTTCACGCACAGCAGTCTCTAGAGTTTACATAGATTGGTACAGAAAACAAAAAACATCAAGTGAGGGACAGTTCTGTGGGTGGAAACAAACGCCTTGTGGATAAGAGAGCTCAGAGGAAAATGGCCAGATTTTTTGCCAGGAAGGATATACTAACTCATATCATCACTCTTTACAACCGCAGTGAGCAGAAAAGCATCTCAGCATGCACCAGCAGAAGAACACATTGGTTCCTCTCCTGCAGCCAAGAAGAAGAATCTCAGAATCAAGAACAAATTCTTATTAAAGTGGCCGGTGAGTGTATGTTTATCTGTAGATATTGAGACGGTTAACATGACATCATTTCAATGAACGTTGATATTTACTTTATGTAAGACTGATTGATTAGGAATACAATTATTTCTACACTCCAGAGTCTGTTTAAAATAAAATCCAAAATTCGTCCACATGCCACAAATGCATTTTCCAAATGTTTCTTAAGGGTTCTTCACTTGTCCCTCTGGAGGAAAGTGTTTTTTTTTCTCACCCTACGGCAGTGTGTTTCCTTGTCAGAAAGTTGCAAGAAGAACACTTAATTATCCAATGGATGCTTAAAGAACCCTTCAAGAACCAAGACAGTTTAGCTGACATGTCCTAGTGTAGGTATTAAGAAGAAAATAATGAGCAATAATTTGTTCAAAATTTGCACACTTATCTTGTTAATACGTAGATCAAGGGTTCTTGGGTGGTCCATTGAGGAACCTGTAAAGGTTCTATATCAGATCCTTCAAAAGAGTGTTTTCAAAGGGAATCATGTTCAGAGGCTAAAAAGCTTGAAAAAGTTTTAAAGAACCCTAAAAGAAGTCAGGGCAGGTTCTAGGTGTTCCCAAAAAATGGCGGAAGAACTGATGGACTGAGGTGGTTCTCTAATAAAGCAGAAATGGTTCCCCTGAAGGATATTATTCTGTGGAATTTCATGATGGGTTCTGCACAGAGGCGATTCTAGAGTCTGTTGTGGCCCCAAACAAAAATTTCCAGGGGCCCTTCCTGACCAGTGTTCATCACCAATATCTTATAATGACAAAAAAAAAGAAAAAAATTTTAAATTCCCAATGTGAAAATGCAACAGTAAAGAACAATAAAAAACAAAAGCCCTTGGGCCCTGACTCTCGTGGGGGGGCCTGGACCAGGAGGCCCCAAGCAGTTTCCTGCCTTGCCTGTTCACAAGCTGCACGTCTGCTCCTGCAGCCAAGAACAGGGATCTTAGAACCAACAACACGTTCCTATTAAAGTGGCCAGGGAGTGTTTCTCTCATCAATTAGTTAGTGATTTGGTGCAGAAGGTTTGAGAAAAAGCTCTGAAGTGATGTAGAGCTGATATTTTCCTAAAACAGCCTTAAAGTGATTTACACATTAAAGGGTTAAAGGGCATATTCTGGACCAATTTTGTTTTTTTTATATGAAAGTCTGTCCCTTTACACACTCGTCCAGAAGGGTAATTCTGCACAAGGCCATCTGTCTACAGCAGAAACATAAAAAGGTGTCTGGGAAAATCCCAAGGGAGTCTGGAGCCAGATTCGTGACGTCACCTGCGGAAGCGCCAGCAGGCTGCGCGAGCTTTACACGGTTTCAGCGCACAGTCTGTGTAGACCAAGCACTCCCGTTTCTCCCTCACTGTCCGGTCTTTTGGGAAACGATGAGTACTAATCCCGTCATGATTGGTGTTGCTCCACCCTCCTACGATACATCTGTTAAACATTTTAATAATTACGTGATATGTTGAAATTTGCAGAAAACCACCAGGTCGTTTTCTCAAACAAACCAGCGCCGACATAGGATTCAGAGGGAGGCGTCCCGTACGCGACGTCACGAAAATCAATGTTTCCCGGGAAATCCAAATGCCAAGTTTTTTCAGAGGCGGACCAATTCACCTCAAATGGCTCGATTTCAAGTGCAGTTTTCTGGTATTGCACAGGGTAAAAAAAAAAAAAATGCACAAAATGCAGAATGTGACCGATATTTGACCAACGTTTAATATAAAATAGGAGAATTACATCGATCTCGCTCCTGAATTTACCCGTGATATGCACTTTAAACTCCAATCCTGAGAGTCCCGGTCCGGTCCAATCGGATCTTTCTGTTAACACGAGCTGAAATGTTTCAGGAAATCAAACTCCAGCATGTGACGTGACAGAACGTGGCTAAATAAAGGACGCTGCAGCAGGACGCGTTGGGGTCAATGAGAAACGTGACACAGATGGAGCTGAAGGGTTCAGCACGTCGTCTCCACGCCCGAGTGTTTGATCCTGTACACACCACCACGCTGCGGAATTAATGAGCAAAATAAAATATCCATGGAAACGGACAACAGGATGCTTCCAAACAGCAGGAATCATGCAGAATTTTTTTTCTGCCATCTTATTGTGACATTTCCCAACTAACACGTGCAGATATGAACACTGACACACCCAGGAGGGCAACTTTATAACCTACTTCAACCCCCCCCACACACACACCTTGGTCTTTCATCAAAAGAAATTAAATTAAAATAGCTGAGAAATGTCTCTACACCTTTATTCCCCAATACAAACAAGCCAGAATCTATGAATATGCAAATTATTGCAAACGTTATTATCGTTCTGCTGTCCACATCATCCTCGAATCACAAACATCAGGTCGTTCTCCAACAGCAAGCAAACGACTTCAGTAGGATTTCAGGATCAGATGTTTGATTTACCTCTTTATTTTCTGTCTGATTTATCTTATTTTAAAACCAGCCCAAAATATAATCAGGAGTATATTTCAGCGTTACCATGACGACCAGTATGCATTAATCTAGTGCTGACTGATTTCTCTAGCTAGAGAACTTACAGGTACAACGTCATCAGGATCTAATAATTTGCAAAGTTGCAAGTGAACAACATCATAATCATCATCATCAATCGTAGCACACAGGGTCTGCAACTAGAAACTTACAGGGACAGCATCATCATCATCATCTATACACAATGCGGCGTAAATCAATCATGTCTGAGGGTCACAATAACTAAAAAAAAAAAAGTAGCTTAGAACCCTCTGCTCAGAGAGCTTCTCTGTGTTCTGAGACACTCGCATGTCCCCCAGAGCTTCTGCTGGTGTTCTGCTGCCTTCATTCTTTTGTTCTAGCACAGAATCAATCAATGCAACTCTACACACACACACACACACACACACACACACACACACACACACACTGCTACCACACGAGGAGCTCGTGTCATTTCCTCCCATGAAGATGACAGAAATGTCCAAAGCAGAAAGATCACGTTTGGGTGCATCTTTAAAACACAGTTTTGGATGACCAGCTGGACGAGGAGCAGCAGTAATTTCAGCAGAGTTTATTTTCTGGATGTCTTCCATCATCTCATCTGTAAACATGTCCAGTCCACCAGAGTCTCCACGCTCAGAGCAGTGTACACATCTGACACACACACACACACACACACACACACACACACACACACGATCATTCACTGATCACCTGTGTAACTGGGTACCAACAGTCCAAAGCTGTGGACCAGTTACTTCCAGCTGGCTACATCATCATCATCATCATCATCATCATCATGTCTCGTAATGTGCTAATTAGAGAGCTAGCCTGCACACGGGTTCTTGAGCTAGAAGCTTCCAGGCACATCAATGTTGTCTTTTAACAATTTGCATAATTGTATCCGATTAGTCCACAACTATGACCACGCCCCAACCACGTCCTGCTACAGTAGCTGCTTACAAAGAAAGCTCAGCATGCAGGACCCAAGGTGAAACCGTCCCCGTACGACAGTCATCCTCCTCCAATTTGCAAAAATGTATACAATTGGTCCAAAGCCATGGAGCTTTTCATAGGGACCTCACAAACTGAGCTCATAGATGACTCCGCCCCCTGAATCAGTCATTTTGAAGTTCTTAATCCATTTCTGAAAAAGAGAATTTAAGGTAAACTAAGGTGAAATAAATGCTAACATGACTCTCTGCTTTGTGAGATCATCCTCGATTCCCATGATGCACTGCAAAGCGGGAAAGCTGACCACGCGCGTGCGTGTGTGGGTGGGTGGGTGGGGGAGTAGGGGTGCAACTACCTCCTGCCAAGAAAGGAACACAAACGTCATCAACCTGACAGCTAACAAAATCAGCACCCGGCACCCGATGCACATTCAGCTCCATGGGGCTGAGAAACCATGCACTTCTGTGGTTAACTGGCTGGTTACCATGGTGACATCCAACCAGAACATCTTTTCCATCAACCAGTACGTGAACATGTGAAGCAGCATGAGCGCGAGCGAGTGGGTCTGGATGTGCTCCAGTCAGGAATGATGTCCGAGTCTCAAACTCCTCACAGGTCTCATCATCAAGAGAAATCGCATCATCAAAGTGAGGAGACACAGACACGCACACAGAGTTACTGCCTCTTTGCTCAGGGGGAGGAGGGCGAGGGGTTAAATGTCAAAGGCTGTCACAGTGAAATGAATCTCTCCACTGTGTAAAGGTTTCTTCAGCTCCTGAGGTGCTCAATGTTTCCTGATGCAGTGTTTCTCACTGTCATCTCGCATACCGACATTATCAGATCGCTGGATCGCGCAGCGTGCTGGGGCAGGTTCACAACGCGTTTCTCACACCTGAAGGCATCACCATGGGGTACTCGCCACACAGAGGACAAACATCTGGATCACACCACAGCGCTGTTACACTCAGCTCAGGTGTTGATTAATTCTCTGGAACAGCAGCTCTGTCAGTAGTGCAGGTTTAACTATAATTAAATGCTCTCATTGTTTCCATAGTAACCGCTCCTTCACAGGGACCTTGATATAATGTCTGTCAGGAGAAACGTGTTTACGTCACGTGTGGAAGGAGTCTCCAGTGTCCACGCTCTGTAACAGTCAGAGGTGAAGCTGGAACATCTTCAGGATGGAGGAGTTTACGCTTCTCTGCAGTTTCACCGGTGAGGAAGTGACGGTTTAACCGCTGCTCCATCGGCGGATGTTAAGGGGAACTCGAAACGGATTTTTTTTAAATCATGTTTTTCTTTAACCATTAGAAAAGAGATGATGCTGTTACAGCGTCAGGGCGGTAACAATAACCCCACTTCATCACACCACCCGCACCTTGTGTTGATTAGTTTCCCATTACAACGCAACCCCAACAAGTTTATTCCTTAGATACAGAAAAAAATGGCACCCTCGAAATCCACACAAAGCTTCCAGTCATCAGGAGAAAAGATCCATTTTCACAATAATGCTTCTCTTCAGTGTGTTCATGTTACCGGGGGGGGGGGGGCATGCACACATCACATCCATCACACACACACCCTGCAGCTGTGTGTTTAGCCCGAGAGCTCGTATGGAACCAGCCTCAAACCTCTTATTGACACTTTTACACCTGTTCCTCAGCGCCACGCTGTTAGATTGCAGCCTGATGATTTTGGGTTTTGTGTGCATTTTTTTTCTTCAGGCAGTTAACCCTGAAACGAATCCAACAAAAAGCTGTAATGACTAATGAAATATCAGTGTGTGCAGAAAAGAAGAAGAACGTGGTGCACTATTCACAGGGTTACGGCGGAGTCACATCTGAATTGCAAATGTGTGAGCAGTGTGTTTATTAACCCTGGAGTAGAAAAAAAGGAAGTTAAATAAAAAAAAAAAAGTGCACACAAAAAAATGGGGAATGGATTTTTTTTCAGTCTGGTTTGTCAAAATCTGAATAATTCCTGAATTCAGTTCTTAAGCCGAAGAACATTACAGAAAATAAATGTAAATAAAAACACACAAATAAGTTTCCTGTTGATGAACAAATCAGAAGGGCGATATCACACCGATTTCATACATGAGGATCCTATGGTTTAATTCCTGATTATAAATCCAAATCACTCTCCGTTAATCACAGATCAGTCTCTGCTGAAATATATTCATCACTCGCTCTGCTCTCAGAGACTTTCCTTACATTTTATCCTGTCATTAAAATTGTTTAAAAATATAATCAATCATCGCACCAGGGTTTCTGACACTTTTTACCAAATTAATCATAAAATGCTCACAGCGTATTGTCCATAGTGAACATGTCTGAGAGCTGGAGGACAGTCCGACTCGAACCCTCCACCTCGCTCACATCAGAACCGTTAAACACCAAAACTATTAAACCGAGAAGCTGAGAGAAGAACCGCAACCAGCGCTGACGTCTGAACCTGCTGATGATCACTCACTCCACATCACTCAACAGGACACACACACACACACACACACACACACACGTTACCTGCAAGTCACTGGAAACATGGCAGATTAATCCTGTAGGCTACAACAAGAGTGAAAACAAGACGGGAGACATGAGAAAAAGCAGCACAGAGAGAGAGAGAGAGAGAGAGAGAGAGAGAGAGAGAAGGAAGGAGGAAGAGGAGGCAGAGGAGAGGGAGAGAAAAAGACTGGAAAGAGAGAGAAAGAGGTGGATTCAGGGCTGAGAAAGAAAGATAGAGAAGCTCACAGGGGCGCAGGAAGGAGCGTGAAAGAAAAATAAGAACTATATAAAAATAAATGAACCAAAACATAGGAAGAAGAGAAAAAAAACACTTTCATGTCATCACAGGACCCAGCGGGGGACACGGGGAGAGAGAGAGAGACAGACAGCGAGAGAGAGAGAGAGAGAGAGACAGACAGCGAGAGAGAGAGCACGCAACAGGTTGATCAGTAATCTCCCTAGAAACAGAGGCTGTGCACACAGGGGAAAACAGCTGTTCACTCAGGGTGGGACTGTGTGTGTAGGGGGAGGTGAGCGCGCGCGCGCACACACACACGTGCCTGCTTCCATTGTATATGTGAGATCTATTATTGATGCTGAGGTTCTTAATCAGCAATCGGAGACGAGCAGCGCTCCAATTAACCCTGTACAAGCACGAGGAGGACAAACCAACACACAGAGACAGAGACACACACACAGAGAGAGAGAGAGACACACACAGAGAGAGAGACACACACACACAGAGAGAGAGAGACACACACACAGAGAGAGAGAGAGACACACACACACACAGAGAGACACACACAGAGAGAGACACACACACACGACAAGGAGGGGGAAAAAAAAAGACACGAGGAGAATTTCAGCCATCGTTGGTAATAAAGAGGAATAAAAGTCTCCGAACCGAAACAGCGAGGCGTCACAGAAACGCCGTCATTTACATTTCACACTTTTTCATCTCAGATCCTCCCCGAGTCATGTGACTTTCCCGAGTCATGTGACTTCCCATCATGCCTCAGCTCAACTTCATTACAGCTGCACTTTCACTCGGATACGGTTTCCCACTGCTTCCCTTCTCTCTCTCCATCCTCACACTGCTCACTAATGCACACACACACTAATCAGTGCCGGGCGCCGCCATGTCATCTTCATTCCTGCGTGTAGCGAAGCAGCAGAGCACCTGGTGGTGAGGAGAACGGTCTCCTCCACCCCGTGGAGAGAAACCTGGAAGGAAACAGTCTGTAGTTGATCATGATGATTTCAGCAGCGACCGGGACGCGTCCGCACTGACACATACACACCTCTCACACACACACACACACCTTTCACACACACACACACACACACAGGATCAGAACTACAGCTCGGCCGGAGCTGCGCCGCTTTACTGAGGCATGCCGATCCGCTCCGTGTCGCACCTCACATGCTGAGAGCGCGGAGTGTGAAGACGGGCCTTCAAAAACACGTGTAAAGAAAAAAAAATCTCGGAGGAGTTCATGAAGATAAACCGAGTCCTTCCTCCACTCCTGCCGCACATCTTACTGATAACCCGAGCTCATGAAATTCTCCAACACGTGAAAGCGCGGGAATCTCCACTGCGCGATCCGAGCGCACGCCGTCCCGCAGACAGACAGGAACCGATCACACAGACACACACAGGAGACTGAACATGGCAAGAGGAGGAACCGCAGCATCCGCCTACGATACAGATCATGATTACACACCATTATATTTAATACTAGTAGTTCTTCACTGTTTTAGTGTGGAATACAGGGAGTATCTTCCTCGAGGATCGCTGTATTACCCGAGGCGACAGCCGAGAGTAATGCAGCTGTCCGAGGGGAAGATACTCCCTGTATTCCACACTAAAACAGTGAACGACGATTTTATCCCATTTTTATCCCATTTTGTTTTT
>JAPEIY010000018.1:43711820-43722586 GCA_026122135.1 Cathorops aguadulce | reverse complement strand
ATTTTGATGTGTTCAAATGTGGACTCATGCATCATGCAATTTGATAAACGTGTCTAATTTGTAGTAGTTTAATGTTAATGATTTCAAGCATTAACATGTTTTTGCAGCTTCAGTAGTCCAATTACAAATCCAATTTTAACAAGCGCTTCTAAATGCACTCATACTTTGCCTTAATTATTTTTAGTGCTGCTGATGGATTCTGTTTCAGAGCAATTTTCTGATGTTACACAGAGAGTGGGGGGGTTACACACCATACACACAGCGGGAGCCTGGGGAATACAGATAAAGGGATGTATTTTTGGTGATATGACAGCACAGATTTCTGTCTTTATCTGTTGAGTATTTGAAGAGGTCCCCCCCCCCCCGATCAGTGCTATTTCTGGCTCTCTCCTGGAGCTGATGAGGAAAGTGAAGCCAGCAGCAGGAGTAGATTTTTAGCTTCGCTTCCTACTGCAGAACTTGCAAGCCTTCACCGTTGTCTCTCACTAGGCAGTTTCACACTCCAGATATCACAAATTATGATAGTCACAATATATTATAAACTGTACGTGTGAGAGATATATATATATATATATATATATATATATATATATATATATAAAACCCACACATTTTTGTGTTGTTGGAAATGCATTATTGGTGAGGTTTGATGTGAGGAACATTTAAAAAAATAACGGTGAGGGAAACGTATGATGCGCCAAGGCTTGTAAAACGCTCTCCCAGAAGGCAGCGTCATCCTCAGTAGCACACAAGGAGGAGTGTCAGTAATTTGAAGTGTCCTAGATAAGTGCATTATGCTTTTTTGAAAATTGTAGGACATGACTAACCCTATTTAGATGGGATTAAATTGATATGCCATCATGGTGTGTTTTCCCAACTTAGAAGAGCTACTCTGTGATTTATTTTCATCCAGATGTCTGGTTTTCTTTATCGTCCTCTGAGAAAATAACAAGCCTACTGTTTTCCCAAAACTGATCATTGTCACAATAGTCCAATTGGTATTTCGTGCAAGGGAGGAGAATGTCTGAAATGGTTCTTGGTGTACAGAGAAAAGGGGGAAAAAATATAGACAAGTGGACCAGCTAGCCTGTATACATTCAGAGATACAGGGTTGCAGATGTATTCTGAATAAAAGGCACACAGATGGTACAGTGACTGAGTAATTGTGCCAGGCTAAATATAAAGAGCCCAGTCAAGTAGCTAAGAGGAATTGAAAACCGTCTGGTCGTGTTTGTGTTGGAGCCATTCACTCCGACGACAAGGGCAGCTTTGTTCCTGGGAAAGGAAGAGACCTCCTGGAGAACCCTCTGTGCTGAACAGCACTGCCACCTCGTTCAAGAGAGCAAGGAGGAAGCCAGAGTTCAAGTGTGCACTCGGATGCATTGACATTCCACATCAGCCCGTGCATCAGGGTAAAAAAAAAAAAAGCATGACGGAAAGCGCATACTTCTGTTCTGTATCAGCTGTGCGCGCGCGCGTGCAAAGCAGCAGCGGAGATGCATCCAGAGATGAGAAACCAGATCTAGAGCAGACACGGGGCACAAATGGCCTTGTAAGGTATCTGAGACTCTGGAGACAGGGACACACACACACAGTTTGCACAGAAACAGTAGCATGTCTAAACATCAGGAATAACAAATGACCTCCTCAGTACATGGATGAAAGAGAAGCAATCAGGCACACCCAGTACATGGTGTTCTTACACACTTGACTTGTAGATAGAATTGCAAGAAATTTTTCTTTTTCTTCCTCTTTTTCTCAGGCTGTGGTGTGTGACCTTTTTTCCCTGAAAAAAATGTTTAGCTTTCACATTTTCTTAGCACTAAGAAAATGTGAAACTGTCTAGTTTGGTGAGGAATTTTTGTGAGCCGAGATACGTTCGCATACCCAACTGTTTTAGGCCAATCAGTATTGAGCATTCAAGAATCATGGACATTTAAATGGAGCACAATTTTCTTCAGGCTCAGACTACTTTTCAGACTCAACAATTTGCATTCTTAACCCTGAGTAACTCAGTGTTGAGAAAATGACCTAATCTCTTATTCAAAGTGAAACTGATGACCAAAAAAAGATTGTGACGAAATCATGACGCGTGGTGTGTTGTACCTGAACAGTAGTGACACATTATGGGGGGAAAAACGTTAGATATTAGTTTATTCAGTCTGCTACTTGGTGCTGCAATATATCAAAGTGTATCGTGATGTTTGTGGTGATATAATAATCACGGAGTCTGATGTCCAGGATCAGTTATCGGGCTGGTGGAGGCAGAAAAGGAAAATGTTGGATCAGATATTGGAGAGAAATGGAATTCGATTTGGAAGAGGAAATATTTATGCATAAAGAAACTTGAAAAAAAAAAAAGTCAATGCTTGGTAGTTTTTAAAGAATAAGCATTTATTTGGGAATCTGTCTGCTGACACTCAGCATTTCAGTATCCATATCAGAAAAGTGGTATGATAGCATCTTGATGCGTTTTAACCCAACAGTTTAACTCGGGGTAACAGTTTAACTAGTCATCTAGAATTAATCTACAGAAACAAATGTGACCAGCAAGGAAAATATTGCACAATCATTTACAGCTTATTATCTCTAGATGTCCTATAGAAAAAACATAACACTTCGTCTTTGCCTGTTAAATTGCCCGTGAACTTGCATGTTTGGAGTTGCCGAGGCTGATGGCTGCTAATTAAACAGTGCTCTTAAAACACTGTGCTGTCACATCTCGCTCCCACAGCTACTTTATATTCGTTAACAACCAGAACGCCATGGAACGCTCCTTCACCACTGTCAGCGTTGTGTACAACTTTATTAACGTGGACAAATTCTGTTCAAAGATTGATCTTTCGTGTTATTGGTGGTTATGGTGGAAACCACAAACCATCAGCCCTTTTTAATTTTATAGAATATACACAGTACCATATTTAGAAAACTCCAACATGTGCAGAAAGGCATGCAATAAATCTCATCATGGGTTTATAAAAGATATCTGAAAAACAAAGTTAGGGTTGGGGAAGTGCACTTGAAAAAGAATCAAGGATTGGGTTTTAAGTGTGATAATTGCATTTCAAGCCTGCAGCAGCTCTAGTAACTCTCATTGACTGCTCCCTTCTTCCTTTAACTACTACTTCCCTCATTCCTTCACACCCACCTCCTACGTACGTTTAATGAAACGACCCCACAGCGTGCCCGTGAAATCAAACTCGTTGTCGGCGCCTTTGAATCAAACTTGTTGTCGGCGCCTTTTGTGTCCCTTGGCTTTATGGATGCTGGCATTCCGTAGATCCTAGGGGTGTAATGATAGTCCGGTTTGGATTAATGCACTAGTTTAAAAGGCAGCAGTTGAAATGAATAATTAATAATTCACATTTTAAACTGAAGTGTAAATAATTTAATAGGCTAGGGAAACGATTTGCTTGTATCTATGCTACTTTTTTCACTACGCCATCATCAGTCACAATTTAATGATGGCCCTACCACAGATTTTGAACACATTTGGGCATGTATCGATCAGAGTATACTAAATCATATTGTATCGTAGCAGATTCAGTGGTATTATAGTCAAATATCCAATCCTTGCCTTAAGAATTGAATGTGTCATAGCAGATGTAATGGCCTTGCCAAAAATTTAATCATTACCCTAAAATGAAATGGTGAGCTCCTGAGTAGCACAATAGAAAAGTGTTCAACCTTTCATCTAGAGATCACTAATTCACTAGTTTGAATCCTGATGATCCCACGTAGCTGGGAGCCTAATGGAGCTAAATTGGCCTGTGCTGTTGGGGAAGGAGGGAGACCTGTCTTGTGGACAGGCATCGGCCACATCTAAATTGGGGGGGAGGGGGAAATGCAAAAAAAGGAAATTATATCATAGTAGTATCGTCAAAAATCATATAATTGACTAAAGAATTAAATCCTATCCTGTTGTGTGGAAGCCTGGGTTTTTCACCCTCTAGTAGATTTAAAAAAAATTATTTTACACGTTTTGAAAAACTATCACTTCCCTCATCCTGCACTGCACACACATCCTGATGTATACATTTTTGTTTTACATCCTAGATGCTCCGTTGATGTTCAGCACCATCTAAATTAGCAGCTTGCTAGCTCAGGATAGCTTTCTGGCTTTATTTGCATTTCCTTTAGTTGCTTGCCAAATTTACTGAAATGTTCCACCCTAGCTTTCTATTTCAATAAGAAATGCATCAACACATGGAATCAAATCCTGACAGTCTGCTGTAGCAATTTTTTTTTTAAGATCTCATGGGGGTGTGTTTTAAATTTTATTTATATTTATTAAATAAGAGTGAGAGAGCAGTCACCTCACCCAGCCTTGAACCCAGGTCCATGGGGTGCCAAACCTGCACCCTGACCACAACACCAAAGAGCCAGGCTCTTTAGCATGGCAGTCAGAGCACATACCCATAGTGACGGGTACTCCGTCACCGAGATTTTGTATAAAATGTAGTTGTTTAACAAAAACAGTGCTATGAAGGCTGAAAGGAGTGCAACATTCCCAAATTCCTGCTTGCTGTTTGGGAATCTATTAGCATGACCTGCTGTGCATACAATGATGCCTGCTTTCTGCTAGCTTATCTTATTTTTTCATTTTTTCATTTATTTTTTTTTAGCAGTGGGATACCCCTTTTCCCTTCTGCAGAAGTAAAAAAACACACCAGGCCTCAAATGTGTTTCGGATCTGCATTGAGGGAGTCATAAAGCAGTCCATATTTTCCACCGAAGCTGGATGCAGTTGGGAACTTTTTGTTCAGTTACTCCAGCGGCTGTGAAGTGTTGTCTGGATGATAGCTCTGGTCCTTGGTGCAGTGTGCCTACGCATCGCTCATCGAAACGGTCTGAATGTTCCTCTGGAGACTGGAGAAGTAGATTTGTTTATGCAAAATCACGAACAGGGCAAAACCAGCACTGACACGGAAAGCCCGTCCTCCTCTGCTTTCACACTGTCTGCCTAAATATACCGCTCTCACTCAGTGTGTGTTACCTGGCTTTATTCTTCAGATACTTTTGGGGAATTTTCATAAGTCAAAAACTTTAGGATGTATTAAAATGCTAAATATTTAAATTTAAAATGCGAAAAGTCTTTAATGTGACTGTGAGAGTGTCATTTATCAGCCATAATCAGAAAATAGGCTGTCTGGGTCAAGGGTATTTAAAACTTACCAATACATATAATGTGGGAAATGATGTACAGTAATCAAATAACTTAAGCTGTTGTCTGAGAATAGGTGTATTACATAGCTTAAAATTTGAAAACCTGCTGTGGAAGCTGCCTGGATGTGGGTGGAGCACAGAAGTACGGCAGGTGGTTGTTGGCGTTTAGATACACTTTATGCTTTTCAGCACAACACTTTCCCAACCGGGACAGGCACACGCACACACGGTCATATTCTGATCCCAATCCACCAGTCCTCTGCTCTCCTACCCTTTTTATACAGCGCCGTCACTGCAAGAGATGCACAGACACGCATTAATTGAGAACAGGTGTAGCGATTTGGCCATGCCCCTTCCCTGACTCCACCCTCCATTCACAAACTGAAGCTTGGCCACGACCCCGCTGCCACATGACCCCACCACCCGACTCAGGCCGGGGAGCCGTCTGGCCTGCAGTGGACACCCCGATGGGACAGGAAGTCTGCCACCACCATCTGTGTCCCTGGCCTGTGGAACACTTTGAATGGCTGGAAGGCGAGATACCAACGGGTGATCCGTACGTTGGTATCCTTCATGTGGTGGAGCCACTGGAGGGGTGTGTGGTCCGAGCAGAGGGTGAAAGGGTGTCCCAGTAGATAATACCAGAGGGTGAGGACTGCCCACTTGATAGCCAGGCCTCTGCACTGGCGTTACGGATGTCACTCACCTGGGGGGGGAGGAGAGAAGACAGACAAGGAAGGGGAAAATGGGAGGACGCCACGGGTGTGTCGGGCCGGCTGGGGGGAGCTGGTCCCCGCAGTGGGGGAACAGGGCAAGGACAGGAAGTGGGGGGAGATAGAGAGAAGAAAGAGGAGAAGGGGAAGCATATCTTCCTGCCGTCGGAACTGCCGCTATGTGGTCCTCTGCCAGCTCAATGGCTTGATCCAGCGGTGACACTGGACCCACTCTGCCGTTCTTTCTGGAAGTTGCATGATGAACTGTTACAATGTCACCAGGTCAATTAATTCCCTCGGTGTCGTGGTTGTCTACCCTCAACCACCGTTGGCAGGCGTCCTGGAGTTGTTGGCTGAATGCTAACGGCTGGCCGACCTCCTCCAAGCGCAGCGCGCAGAGGCTGTTCCGGGGAGCGGCCGACACCGCTGGAAAATGGCTCTCTTTAAGTCCACATATATGAGCCGGCTATCGGTGGGGCGCTGCAGCACGACAAGCTGTGCCTCGCTGGTCAGCAAGGAAGGCCAGGCAAGCAGCGCGCCTGCAAACCCACACCTTGGCTACTTGTTCAAAGAGTGCGAGGAAGGTTTCTGGATCATCGTGCGGCCCTATCTTTTGTTAGGGTGAGGTGGGGAGGGCCTGCTGCAGTGGCGGTCAAGGACCCAGCTGATGCGAGCAGGTGCCAGAATGCCTGACAGACTTCTTGTTGGGCCAGTATCAAGGCTTCGAAGCGTTGTTCCTGCTCCTTTCGGAGGGCGATTAGTGCTTGATGCTGGTTCTGTTGTGCTGTGGCGAGGGCATGAATAAGATCTTTGAAGGGCGAGGACTCCATGGAGGGGCTCCCTTCTGCACTCCCGGGTTTCGGCACCACTGTGGAAGCTGCCCGGATGTGGGTGGAGCACAGAAGGTACAGCGGTTTTAAAAGCACTATTATGCTTTTCAGCACGGCACTTTCCCAACTGGAACAGTCACATGCGTGCGTGCATTTGTGCGTGCATGCGCGCGCGCACACACACTGTCGCGTGCTGGTCCCAATCCACCACTCTTCTGCTCTCCTACTCCTTTTTATACAGCGCCGTCACTGCAAGAGACGCACAGACATGAGTTAATTGACAACAGGTGTAGAAATTTGGCCACTCCCATTCCCCCGAATCTGCCCTCCATTAACAAACTGACGCTCGGCCATGCCCCTGCTGCCATACCTGCCTTGTGGTTTGGAATGACATTTTATTTATTTAGGATTGGCCTTTTGTCATTGTATAGCCACACCTCCAATGCCACTACAGGTCCTCATAAGTGTGAGGAAGTTGCATGCTTAGTTGTAAAACTGATTTCAAGCAGCTAAATGTTCAAGTGCGTGTGAAAAATGACGTGACTGTCCTTGCTAATTCTAACCCTCTTTGAAACTGCTTTGGAGGCGGAGCTTTGTGTACCTGGGTGGAAAGTCATTCAAATCTTGTTCAACCATTTAACTGTTAGCTTTTCCCCTCCCTCACAAAAAAATCTTACCAACTGCACCTTTAAAGTTCTGACGAGATTTATGCTGGTGTCCATGTCATCCTGCTCTGACTTGTTAATATGACCTTGTCGTGTGTGTGCGCGTGTGTTGATTTCCAATGACTTCACCCGTATTGTATGTCTCAATTAATCCCGTTTGCCTTGTGTTGAAATGTCTGTAATTGCTGATATAAATATTCAATTAAAGTGTGCAAGACCAAGCACATCCCTATCAGATGGAGTGGGTAATTTAATAAAGGAGGTTTCCCACACTGCACTGCAATGCACCGTGCCATCAGCCGGGTACTGAGAGATGGACAGAGATGGAAAGGGGGAAAAAAAACAAGATAAAGGAATAGATGAAGAGGAGTGGACAATTCACTTTGTTCTGCTTCTTCTGCTCGTCACCTTGCTACTCTGCAGGGAATTAACTAATTACGACAGGTCTCTTCCATCATTCCTGTTATGAAAGAAGGAAGCATGGGGTTTCGGGCCATAAACGAGTGCTGGGAATATTGATGAAGACGGGCAAGGTTTATCGCATTTGTTCTGAGTGTGGTGGATTTTTCTGTTCAGTGTTGAAATGCCATGCTCTGTGGCGCAGCATGAGTCGGAGTCGTAGCTGTGTTAGGAAATTAAGCACAGGAGCCTGGTCTGTTCCTGAGAACACTTTAGATCTTTTTAAATGTAAATGTAGTGTGTAATTTTCTGATGGGTATCAGTTTCATCATCTTGCCATTATGGCAGATATCACACAGTCATTTGCTGCTTATTATCGGTCAAAAAACCCCACAACGCTATCTCGGCTTGTTAAATTGGCTGTGAGCTTGCGTGTCTGGAGAAGCTGAGGCAGACAGTCGCTAATTAAACCATGTGCTGGAAATGCGTCTCGCCCCAAGAGATATGTCAGAGTCACGTGATTTTTTTTTTTCTTCCCCCTTTTCTATTGTCTGTAGCCCTATTAGACTGGGTATTAAACTGGCTTTACACTGCAAAAGTGTATAGTGTATGGTGTTGGCTTGCCTGTGACCGCTATACTGTAGATAGATACATTACTGGTGACCTGTCAAGGAAAGAGCGAGTTAATTTCTATAGCATCTCATTACAGTTCAGGATGAAAAGGGACACAGCATGAAAACTGATAATTATGAATCACAGCTTACTGGTATGCATGTAGCTAATTAGCAGAAAGTTTATTTACCATTTTGATAACATGAAACTGGTTGATTTACTTTCCAGTCAAAGAGCTACAAACCCATGATGTGTTGCTATGCACCTAGTTCCCAGAGCTCTGCCAATATTTTATTCAAAACTCCTACAGTACTAATGATTGTGCAGGATCACTCTCAAGGTTGTGCTGCTGTTGTACTGAATATCAGCATGGTTACGATTTAGTTATAGCTGGTCACAACTGTGCTGATATTCAGTATAACAGCACATCCTCTTGTGTGACTATCAGTTTTATACAACAGATCTATAAGCAAGAAATTAATATCGAGGAAGTAACATTTTGGACACAGTGTCACCAAATGTGTGGCAATGGATTCCGAAGAAGCCACACTCGCTTTAAAGCCCATCAGATAGCTGGCTAGCGAGCTCAGATTGAGTTGTATATTCTTGTTAAAGGTGCTTCCAGTAATATTACCTTAAAAGTATCAGTTGCCATGTCTGATGATTATGCTAACGCTACTGTAGTAATGGTTTCAAACGAGGAAGTGGAATTTAATTATAGTAGAACGACTGTAGTGAGACTCAATGATATTCATAGATTCGTGCTTTTTTTCAGGACAAATGACATTTCAGCACCTTTAACTAAATACTCCCTTTAAAGAATTAATGAAAGGTTTTCTGTGCTTAGAGGTTGCATTGTTTACTATGATTAAAACTTGGTTTCTGCCAGGACCCCCTCCCCCTTTAAATTTTTTTAATAATTATTTTTTAAATTTGGCAGTGCCCATGATTTTTAATAATGTTTCATGATTTGTTACTGCAACTAACAAATTTAACAATTTCTTGATGTAGGAGGCACATGCTTCTGCTCTGGTTCTTGATGAAATATTTGTATTTCCAGCTCTTTTGAAATTGCTCCTTCTCGGTGTTAAAACATTGTGTTTTTGCAAATAAACTTGTGGGGTGGGAGAGGTGGTGAAGGCTCTTGCTTTTTAGCTAATTGTATTAACACAGTCTGCTGCCACTGTCGGGTGAAATGAAGAATTGCAGCGTGTTGGTGGGCAAGCCACTGATCTTGCATTCCAAGACCGAAGCTGTGGGGCAGTTAGCATCTGTCCACGGGCTGTGTTTGTTTCTGGGGCAACACTTTGGACACCTTTTGTTGTGCACGATGACTTTTGGCTGTATATTCATTTATATTATTTTAAAAAAATGAATCTCCTGCTGGCTGAAAGGCCCGAAGGGAGATTGTCATGGCTATGTCTGTCCTGGGAAGGGTACTTGCCTTCTGAAATCAACTCCTCTCACAATTTTGAAGGAATTTCATGAAACTTGACGGGATTCTTGTGTTATATGTCAATAATACGCATATTGCAGTTTTGTTCAATTCAGTTGAATTTTACCAGAGTTATGGCCTTATAGCATAGATACATTTGCTAGCAGGGGATATTGTGTTCTCCGAGCACACTTGTTGACAATGTTCTTAGCAGAATGTTTTTCATGATCATGTGACATAGCTGAGCTAATTACACCGCTCCAGTCCTGCGAAAGTCTGGATTTATTTAATTCTTTCCCTGAAGGTACAAAAGTAGAAACTGGAAGTAACGTCATCATTAGAAAGAAGGATGTGCATAAAATGTGAATAAAACGTGTGATTCAACACAGGCTTGTGGCACAGTGAGATGGTTGGAGCTGCTGTCCTACACCATCCTCTGTGCTGTCATTGTAGCGTCCTCTGTCTCTATCACGCAGAGCATAACAGATGGGCTGAAGCAGGAGGTCTGAGGTCTTGCACTTGTATACTAATCCCAGGGGAGACAGAGAGGAAGGAAGGGATGGATAGAGGACAAAAAGAGAGGAAGATATTAAGGGGAAAGGGGTTAAGTGAGCTCTAGGAATGAGAATTAGAAGACAGACAGATGGAGAGATTGCAGTGGTGTGAGCGTGTGCGCACACACACAGGAGGCAGATCTAACCTTGGATGCTTCTAGTGTAATTCTTGCATTCAGATCTTTATTAACAGGCTAGATAACACACCTGTCTTATTTATTTTAAAGTCTTGGCTTCTCTTCACCCTCATGTGTCCATGTCTGACTAGTAGGGCTGGGCCGATATGCTTTTGTGCCGATTCGATTCTCCAACGATTTTTTGGGTCCCGATTCGATTTAAATTGCGATTCTGATTAAACAAGTATTGCGATTCGATTTTACCAAGTATTGCGA
>JAPEIY010000018.1:41933254-41947185 GCA_026122135.1 Cathorops aguadulce | reverse complement strand
CAATCACAAACACACATGGGGCTGTTTTGTCTATGGGACAGTATTTATTTGCATTATGTCTGTAAATAGATCGATATTGAATCGAATCGGATCGTGACCTTATGAATCAGAATCGAATCGATCCAGGAAATTCGGATCGATTCCCAGCCCTAGATAAGACGAGCCAATTCGGTTACGTTTGTATGTTGTGATAAACAAAGATTTAAATGTACCAGTGTCAAGAATTATGCAACTACTTTCTCACACATGACGCTAATTAAAATTAATCCTTGTCGCTAATTTCCCGAGCGCAGAACTTTTCCTCTACCTGTCGCAGGAGGAGTTGCTGCGGCTGGATTCGTGCTGCGCGTCCAGTAGGATCTTCTCCATGTCTCCGTTATGGATGGAGGAAGACGACGGCACGTGTTCCAGTCCCCCGACAATCCCCTCATCCTCTTCAACAACCTGGACCAAACTGGACGTGTCCGCTTGCGACGTCTCGGGGGAGTTCCTGTTCATCTCGAGCTCCACCCACGAGCCTGAGGACGGGAAATGTTTTTATATATTTAAAAAAAAAAAAAAGCCAAACAATACTGGACAATGAACACGGGGCATCAAAGGACTGTCGCAGGGTTTCAAAAGCATTAACACGTGAAGTGCAAATAAATAATACACTGCATGCGGCGCTGTAATAACAACAACACGCTCAAGTTACTGAAGCACCCAAGTTTTATTTTTCCTGAAATGGCTACATTTTAATGTCATAGCAAACAACATATTAGAGTTTGAATGTGAAGTTTGTTGAGTTTAAAGGGTTCAAATCAGGGATGCTGGTTCTGTTAGTGACCTTTCACCACTTGGCTTGGAGAAGGGGGAGGAGAAAAAAAAAGCCAACACTAATCACTCTCGTTTTCGCGAATCACTGGCTCGAGTTCCTCCTCGCCAGTTCAGCCAGTGCTGGAGCTCCTGGTTATTTTTTGACGGAGATTGCGACACTGTCTGCGCACCCGAACACTGACGGCACTCAACAGGGCATCAGCTTGTCTTCTTTTGTTCGGCTGCAGCTCTTTAAACTCACCTGCTGTAGGATTACGGCCGCGCCAATCAGCACTCTCACGATCTCGAGTCTAAAGATTCAGTTCATCTCTCTACATGGAGCAGTTTCAAAGCTGAAAAAGAGTCGACTCTTCTTAGCGAAGTGAGTCAACTGATCCCATCACCAACACGGTGTCAGAAACTACAGACATCAAGAAACTACAGACATCAGGCCAAAATAAAAATCACAGACACACAGAGAATAATTACAGCCTCACACCTTCATACATACAACAGACTACAGACAGAGACAAGAGAGACAGAGACCAGTCCAAACACAAAGATGGACCGAGACAGACAAAAATGGACAGAGACAAAGACACAGAGAGAGAGAGAGAGAGAGAGAGAGAGAGACACACACACACACACACACACACACAAAAATGGACAGACACAAAGAGAAAGACACAAAGATGGACAGAGAGACAAAGAGAGAGACACAGAGGCAGAGACAGGCACAAAGATGGACAGAGACAAAGCTAGACAGAGACAAAAGGAGGCACAAAGACGGACAGACAGACAGAGAGACAAAGACAGACAGAGACAGACTAAGATGGACAGTCACAGACAGAGATGGAGACAGGCAGAGACAAAGGTGGACAGAACAAGAAATGGACTGAGATGGATGTGGACAGAGAGATAGAGATAAAAATTAACAAAACACAAATCATAAAGATGGGCAGAGTCACAGACAGGGACAGGACGATTTCCCATAAGCCCTCTGTTGGCGCAGCTGAACTCTATTTACAGCCTGGTGAAAGGACGGTAAAAACCGCTCACCACCTCCCGCTATAAACTCACTGACACACGAGCCAAGACCTGACGTGAGCCCTGGCAGGACCACACACTCCCCCCCCAATTCATTCTCTCTCTCTCTCTCACACACACACACACACACACACACACACACACACAGTTACTGTTTGTGAATTGGCACAGCTGTATTTTCCGTCTCTCACCGGCCTCCTGACGGCTCCGGCGTTCACACAAACACACTGCTGATTATCTGAGATACGGTTACAGCCACGAACACGGCGTTCCTGCTCCTGGGATTAAGAAAGGGGCTGAAAAACAGTCACATGACTTCCTGACAGCAAGTAAGCATGGGTCATGTGAGTCGAGAGAACACTGACTTAGCTCTGAAACAGATCTGATGAAGTAAGCAGGAAACTCGGATCAGCGCATACCCTTTCTCTCACACACACACACACACACACACACACACACACACACCGGCTGGAAGGCTGAACATTCTGATCAAGATGTGGGATGATCCGTGGATTTATGCAGCGATGCAGCAGAACCTGAGAACGGCTGAGCCATAACTCATCCAGAAAAAAAAAAAAAACACAGTAACGATGTCAAAATCAAACCTCCGTCCGTCAGAACACAAACTGCTGCAGATTTTGAAAAGTAAAAATGCAACGACTGCACAATGTTTACTTAATCATGGGAGGAAGTGTGGATCAAATTTTAGCGACAGAGACACACAGAAACCAAGACTAGGCCCGTCGCGATATCTGATATACCGACTTACCGTATGGTAAATGAAAATGAACTTTTTACTGTGATTTTGGCATTTACACGCTGCACATCTACACAGGGAAGTCGCCAGAGTATTAGCTTGACCCTTGGACTGAATAGAACAAGCTCTCCGTCAGAGGCGCGGCCTCCCAGTATGCAACAGTTATCCAGCCAGCGGATCCACTGAACGGGGAAAAGACAACAACACGGTGCTCTGCTGTACAGACCACAGGCGTAGAACTGGATATGGACGTGTCCTACCAATATCAAACGACGGCTGATATGTCCCGACCAATATTTCTGATTGAAGAAAATAAATAAATCATGCTCCGTGGGCGGGACACAAATGGTTACTGTAGGTTTCCACTGGGCGAAACCACGCAAAATTCACTCATGAATATTCGCTCTGGGGGCGTGGTCACAAAAACAGCGAGCAAGTTAGGCTACCATGTCAATTAGGAAGTGCGCTTGCAGTGCAGTGACCGGCTGCTCGCGAGCAAACTGTCCTTGAGGAATGTAGCATTAGATTAGCTTGTAAAATGAATCCGTTAACAACAGTTCGTATTCAGTGTGTAAAAACGACAACATACGAATACGAGTGCTTTCTAAGTTTGTGTGGCGTATAAATAATCCGACTTGATTACGACAACAACCAGTGTTCATTAAGGTCACAACGACATTGCTAAATTAAATCATATCAGATTGTGCTAATGTTGCCTAATATTGCACCGAGTCTTGCTTGTGAAGCGCCTGCAAACTTTAGCAGCCCGCTAACCCTGAATCTGAAGCGCTTCAGTTAAGACCTGCAGAGCCCTGACCGGGTTCGGGTAACAGGACACATGTAAACAACAACAACCACCACCCGGTGGCAGGGCTCGGAATTCGCAGTGGTCCGGTCGCCCAAGGCGACTTAATTTGTCATTTGGTGGGTAATTCCTGTTACTCGGCAGCCCGGCTGGCGAGTTGAAAATAAGAAGTCCGACAGGCGGACAAAGATGCGTCCACTAGGCGGCAAAGATGGTGGTTTGGCCGATTTAGAGAAAGCGTTTCAGACGGACAGACCGACGGACGGACGGACAGACATACCCTGTTATAGAGATGCTAGGACGCATCTAAAAATGGTCTGTGTGACTTTAGGCATGGCAATGATTGTTTGTACCAGATGGGTGAGCTTGAGTATTTCAGCAAACACTGATCCCCTGGGCATTTCACACACAACAGTCTCTAGAGTTTACATGCAATGATACAAATACATTTTAAAAATCTGGTGTGCAGAGGGTTTGCAAGCTGAAACAACTTGACGAGACAGATCAGAGGAGAGTGACCAGAATGTTATGAGCTGACAAGAAGTATAGAGTAACTCAAATAAGCATTCTATACAACCCTGGTGAGCAGAAAAGCACAACACATTAAACGTTGAGGTGGATGTGCTACAGCAGCAAACTACCACCTCAAGAGTAAAGAGAGATTACATGAGTTACTATATCCTTTTTGGCAGGTTGACCCAATCCACCCATTTTCCTGTGACAAGACACACCTGTTAACTGAAAACCATTCCAGGTGACGACCTCATGAAGCTGGTAATACCAACAATGTGCAAAGCTGTCAAGGTAAACAGTGGCTACTTTGAAGAAAATAAAATATGAAACATATATTGTTTTTGGAACACTTTTTTGTTTATCACATAGTTCCATATGATGTGCCATAGTTTTTATGTTTTCAGAATTGTTCTACAATGTAGAACATATTCAAAATACAGAAAAAAATATTTGAATGAGTAATGTGTATACACATTTAAATTAGATGATTAGTGTTTTCCCAATATATGCTGTTTGGTATTCTTTTCTGGTATGAGTAGAATAATGTAACACTTTGGTGCAAATAAGCACAAAAGGAGACCAAAGCTTGAAGCTAAAATTGCAAATATTTCAACTGCAGTCGTGAATTTACCAGGTGAACTGACATAGGCAGGTATAAATGCCAGCCACACTGCACAAAATATTAACATGCTAAAAGTAATAAATTTAGCCTCATTAAAATTTCCAGGCAATTTACGGGCCAGAAAGGCCAAAATGAAACACAAACAGGCCAAAATGCCAATGTAACCGAGCACACACCAGAAGGCCAGCTCAGATCCCACCTTGCAGTCTAGAATGATCTTAGAGCGCTGATACTGAGTGTTTTTATAAGGGAATGGAGGGGAGGATATGAGCCATGCAGCACAGATGATCACCTGGACCAGGGTGCAGCTGAAGATGATGATCCTCTGCTGTGTTGGCCCAAGCCATTTCATCACGTTATTTCCAGGCTGGGTGGCTGTGAATGCAGCAAGAACCACTAAGGTTTTTCCCAGGATGCAGGAGATGCAGAGTGAGAAAGTGATGCTGAAAGCAGTATGGCGCAGCATGCATGACCAGGATGTGGGCTCGCCAATAAAGATCAGTGCACACAGGAAACACAGGGTCAAGGAGAACAGGATGAAGAAACTCAGCTCTGAGTTATTCATACGCACAATAGGAGTGTTTCTGTGGTAGTGAAAGACTGCAAATACAGCTAAGGTGACACAGGCCCCAACAACAGCAATAACTGTCAGTGTTAACCCCATTGCATCATGGGAAAGGAACTCAATAACCTTGGGAATACACAATGTTCCATCATTGCTGGACCAATAATCTTCAGGACAGACCATGCAGTCTACTGAATCTTTAGAAAACAAGCAGCAAAAGGCTATTTAGTATTGACATCTCAACAGTTATTTGTGATTTTGGATATATGTGAGTTTCCTCTTAAAAATTTGATGAAACCAACTGACCTGTCTGATTACTAATCTTCCCACTGTCACATAGTACACAGTCAAAGCAGCACAAAGGCTCCCCTGGACGGACCGCTTTCCGAGATCCTGGAGGGCAGCTGCTACTGCAAACAGAGACTGGCACCTGAAAACCAAAAAACAAAACACAGATGTCAGGAAAGCTCCGCACACACTATAATCATAAAATAATAAGTAACAAGATATAATGAAGGTTGACAGAAGTATCTATTTAACCATCCAAGTCACTGAAAGTTTTGCAGGATTCAAAGTAGTATTCTTTTGCTTCTCACATAGAGAAGCCTCATCCAGGTCTCATCTGAGGTCTGCGTGCTTTGAAGCAACTTACCTCCACTTCACCCTACAGAACTTCAACAGGTGGTTTCTCATGTACTGAACAACATTCTGAGAGCAGCTTGCCTCAGTCTTGTCTCTGGCCCATGTGATAGCTGTGTCATAAATGACCAACTCACTCCCAGCTTCTCGAGCACCATCATAGATGCCCACTGTAACCAGCTCAATATTGCCAGCTGTGCCCTTCTGCCAGTTGATCAAGTCATAGGATGGGATCGAGTCACCATTCATATCAAAGTTGACTGTCTCACCTGAGATAGAAAATGAGACTTCTTGCAGGTAATGTTGGAGCTATGAAAACAAATAAGAAATGCAGATGAAGAGCAATATTATGATAGACTATTATTCATCTGTGTAATTGAAATATAATTGAATATAATTTTATTTTTTTTATTGTGACAATAGACAGAATGACCTGCACCTGCCATGGATAGACTTTAGTGCTGTCAGCACACATTGTTTTGCGCATTGTCATTTGGTGGTGGGTAAGCGACGTCAACTCACGGGTGATCAGATGTAACGCAGCACAGCTGATTAGGTGGGAGGGGGCACTTACCTGATTTGGTGTGCTGGCTTGCCGTTGGTTGTGCATGCTGCAAATAATCCTAGTAATACGTAGATAAGCGGGAGCGTGCGCACAGACACGGAAATCCGATTGCATGCCTGGAAGAGCGACGCACATCACCGGTAAGGTGCTGGGTTTTAATATTCTCTCGCTGGTTGGTTTTTAACTGCTTGATCGGCCGCTGCTGTCTTTTAACTAGTCTGTTTATAAGTTCTCACTGTGGTCGCTTGACGAGTGTATTCTCTTAATCTACTGATTACTGTTAAAGTTTATTAGTCTGAGTTGACTGTACAAACTTTTGAAACGAAGCGCGTTTGTCACTGCATGTTTACTTCCCGATTCGCGGTGCATCCTGGGTATTGTAGTCGGGCAGTAGTCCGTCATCTCCGGTGGTGCATGTTGGGAGATGTGGTTCACTCACTTGGCATTAGTGTATATAGGTTCCTATTTCTGCTATTTGAAGCTGCTATTAGTGGTGATGGCTCTGGTGTGTATGTAATGCTATGGATGAAATGTACTGTCTGTTGTTGCTTATACAAATTAGCTGTTGTGCATTCTATTGTTTATATTTATGGGTTTAATTGGTTATACTTTAAAGATTAATTATATTTATATGAATAATTATAAGCTGCAGATATTTATACAGTAATTACTGACGCTTTATGGTGCATTTCAAAATAAGAGTCTATAGCTTTATGGATGCATTTGTATTTATATGGATTGCTTATTTATTGCAGTAAATCTTGCACTTGTTATGTATAGGCTGTATGAACATGGCATCTAATGTATAGCCCAACTTGGTGTTTTCCATAGGTTTATAACCTGCTACTACCACTACTACCACTACTATTACTACCACTACTACTACTGCTGCTACTGCTGCTGTGTTTCAAGTGTGAATTCAAGAAAGAAAATAAACAAACAATATTTGGACACTGAGTTATAACGTAGTCTCGCTCTTCCGGCGCCCTTTTCGGTGGGGATAAATTACAAAACCGAACAGTTATAAACCGAGGTGCCATAAAGAAAGAAGAGGAATCAAAAGGTTAAAAAAAAATCCCTCTAAATAAACTTCACCTCAACAAACATTAAAAACCTCAAAACAAAGGAAAATGGATTCCACTGAAATAACAGACCTGAAAGGAAAACGGTCCTCTGCTCAGGCTGCATTCACCAGGAGAGCTAATAAGCTGTCTCTCACTGCTGACATCATGGGAAAAGGTGCACTTGCTGATGAGATGCATGCACTCAATACTGACTTCAGCAGAATGCATGACGCAGCACTAGCCCTCTTGGAGGCCATGGAGGATGTGGATGGCAGTGAAGATGAGGCAAGGAGGACAAAAGCAAAAGTTGAGCAGTGTCTCTCCGTCTATAGCGACACACTCCAGCTCACCAGAGAAATTCTCTACAACAAGTTTGCAAGGCCTGAGATTCTACTCCACATGGAAGGAACGGAGGAGAAGTGTAAGGAAGTGGAAAATGCAAATACTGCAGACATGCCAGAATATGAGTTTGAAGCCCTACGTGATGATCTTTTGGAAGGGATCCATGAATTGGAGCAGAGGGTCATAGCCTGGGAACGGCTCGTTTCTGACAAAGTCACCCGCCACAAGCAGACAATCTTCAAACTTAAAAGTAGAGCACGGGACTGGGAGCTGAACTGGAAAAAACAAAGCCGCATGCCCAAATCAGAGCCTGTTGCAGCTGGTGTGCAGCAAACAGTCAACCAACCCAACGTCTCAGTGGCCTCACCATCACCTAGCCTGCCAACCATCTCAAAGCCACAGATCAGTCTTGAGCGAACACGACTGCCTGTCTTCTCAGGAGACATGACGGACTACTACCGTTGGAGAGCAGAGTGGGCAGAGCTGGAACAGCTAGGGAATCCAATGAGAACTGCTGGAGTGACACGTTTCCACCTGCTGGCAAGCCTGAGTGAAAAGGTGAAGAAGGATCTGGTTCTGTCCAGTTGTTTGACCCCAGATGAGATGTTCAAGCGCCTCGACAATCGCTTTGGGAATAAAGCAAGGATCGTTCTCAAGATTGCCGAGGATATCGAGAGCCTACCTCCCGTGAAGGGGAATAACCCCCGGAAGGCGATTGAATTAATCCAGACCGTGGAGAGGGCCCTAAGCAATCTGGTCATACTGGGAGAGGAGGACATCCTCAAGAACAGGCTTGTCGCCCAATCATTGGAACGAAAGCTGCCCAGCTCACTGAAGGAAAAGTGGATCGAGTACAAAGCAGAACCTCTGAATGGATTCAGCCCTCAAACACACTTTGACTGCCTGCTGCTCTACCTCCAGAAGCAGGAAGCTGTGTTGGAGGAATTAGACCAGCTGGATGAGAGCCTCAGAGAGGGAACCCTCTCGGCAAAAGCATCGGTGGATAAGTCAGCCAAAAAGGCGTTTTCTAAAGCCACCTCAGGCCAAAAGGGGCACCAGCCAAAGCGGCAGGCAGGGGTGTGCACGGCCTGCTCTGACACTGCCCATGCAGGCAGGCTTTTTGCATGCACCACATTCCGAGGAATGGATCTTCAGAGCAAGAAAAGTCATCTCAACGCCAACAGACTGTGCTGTCAGTGCCTTGGTCCTCACTTGCAGAGTGTCTGCAACAACAAAAAGTTCATCTGCACCAAAGCAGACTGCCGAACCGAAGAGCTCCATCACTACATGCTGTGCCCCAGGTACATGCCTCTGGAAAGTACCAGAAGAAAAGCAAATGGCAAAGGCCTTGGTCTCACTAGTCAGCAGGAGGAGCTACTAGAAAAAGTTGCCCCTGAGCTCAGGGAAGAATTTAGGAAGGCCTTTTCTAATAAGACTTCTGCCATAACCTGCTCTGCTGGAAAAGCGCCTGTAGAGTATCCAGTAGTGATGATGCTCCTGGAAGTAACGACCAACTCTGGTCAGCTCATCGGAACCTTGATGGACCTCGCCTCCGACACCAATTACATCACCCATCGCGCCGCCCAGCAACTCGGATTGAGTGGTGAGAGCATTCAACTGATGGTGCATGGTGTCGGAGGCATGACCAAGACTGTCAGAACCAAGAGGTACTCCCTTCGCCTGCGAGTAAAGACCACCAAGGGAACAGTAACTGAACACAAGCTGCTCTGTTATGGGCTGGAAAGCATTGCTGAGGTCAGCAACCCAGTCACCCCACAGCAGCTCCAGAAAATATTCCCGGATGTTGCTGTAGCAGAGCTGGCCCGGCCTGAGACCATCGACCTCCTGATCAGTCACAGGGAGGGTCGTCTGGTCCCTCAACCGTTGAAGAGGGAGGGTGATCTCGTCCTCTGGGATGGACCTCTCGGCAAAACGATCGGTGGCACTCACCCCGACCTTTTCGAGTCCGTAGACTTGACATTCCACCGGTCCGAAACCCACTTTGCCCGAACTATGAGGACCTCTTCAAGGCTCTACAAAGAGGTTCTTGTCCCAACTGAGGAGCTCCCACTGACCATTCTCAGTAATACCGCTGCCACAAACAAAGAAGTGTTTGAGTGGTTTAAGTGGGACAGTATCGGGGCAGCGTGCATCCCAAAATGCGGGAGCTGCAAGTGTGGCAAATGCTCTCCGGGTGGCCAAGAAATGACCCTTGGAGAGGAAAGGGAACTGGAGAAAATAAAAGGCTGTCTGTCGTATGTCTTGGCAGATAAACACAGTGATGCTCCTCACTGGGATGCAGCTTACCCTTGGAAGGTCAACCCCTCAAGTCTGCCAAACAACCGCCAAGCAGTAGAAGCTACCTTCCAAAACACAGAGGCCCGGCTGGCAAAAGAACCACTGTGGAAGGCAGCGTATGGAGAGCAAATCAATGACATGGTGGCGAGAGGAGCAGCTGTCAAGTTCACCAGAGAGCAGATCAAAGACTGGAAGGGGCCAGTCTGGTACATCAGCCACCTGGTTGCTCCCAATCCTCATTCTAGCTCCACACCAGTGAGAATAGTCTGGAACAGTAGCCAGGAGTTTAAAGGAATGAGCCTGAACAATCTGCTCCATAAAGGCCCTGACGTTCTCAATCCCATCCGAGGCGTCCTCCTGAGATTCAGGAGTGGTTTGTACGCGGCCCTCGGTGACGTCAGAAAAATGTATAACTCGGTGTGGCTTAAAGATGAGGAAGTACACCTCCACCGATTCCTCTGGAGGGATGACCCCAAAGAAGATATCGGCGAATTTGCTGTTGTCAGGGTCAACATTGGTGACAAGCCTGCCGGTTGCATTGCCCAGGTGGCCATGAGGGAGACTGCCAACCTGCCCCAGTTCAAAACCATGATCGCAGAGCGCCGCATTTTGACAGAGGACTGCTATGTCGATGACATATTAACCTCCCACAATGATCTCCAAGCTCTAACTAGGATGACTGAAGGAGTTGAGGAGATCCTGAAAGCGGGCGGCTTCTCACTCAAACCATGGGTCCTCACTGGCCAAAGTGGGAGGGGTGAAGACACCAACAGTTCCAGAGCAACAGAGCCCAAGACCCTGGTACTCCCAAACCAAATGCGGGACGAAGAAAATAAGGCACTCGGTTTAGGTTACGAGCCAGACTCTGACAAACTCCGCCTGCTCACTTCAGTGAACTTCTCAAAACGGAGAGGAAAAATGAGAACTGGGCTGGACCTACAAGAGGAAGAGGTTCGTACAAACACCCCTGACCCTCTTACCCGCCGAGTGCTGCTAAGCCAAGTCGCAGGGTTTTATGATCCCATTGGCCTAGCCTCACCCGTCAAGCAAAAGGGTGTGATGCTCGTGAGAGAGTCCTTTCAGCAGGCAGGGAAAGACCGTCCTGTCAAAGATACCTGGGACGACCCCCTCTCACCGCATCTCAGGGAGGCTGCAATAACCCTTTTCGAGCAGTGTGTACGACTCGGCAAGGTGAGGTTCACCAGGAGCCTCACTCCCCCTGGAGCCATAGACCGTCCCATGGGCATCACCTTCTCCGACGGCAGTGACGCTTCATATGGAGCTGTTCTATACCTCCGCTGGGAAACTGCAGACGGAGTCATTGTCAGACTAGTCGAGTCCAAGGCCAAACTAACTCCACTAGACCAAAAGGGCGACGCCATCAAAGCAGAGCTGTGTGGGGCTGTGTTTGCGACACGCTTGAGGTCCTACTTTGAAAAGCACTGCCACATCCAAGTCAGCAAGTGGGTCCATATAGTTGATAGCCAAACCATTCTTGGAGCCATCCAGAAGGATAGCTATGGCTATCAGTCCTTTTTTGCCAATCGGGTAGGGGAAATCCAAAAGGTAGGGCCCGTCGACAGCTGGAGATGGGTTGAAGGGAAAGCAAACATTGCTGACCTCATCACAAGGGGAGCCCTCCCTGAGGACCTTGCAGAAGGATCTGCATGGCAGGAGGGTCCTGGATTCCTAAAACTCCCTTTTGAAGAATGGCCAGTGAAAACGGCCGCAGAAGTTATCTCCTCAGTCATTGGAGATGTTGCAGCGCTTCAAAGGAAGGCGTTCTCTGCAACAGTCATGTCCGCTGCAATTCAACCCTGGGAATGGCCTGCCCAAAACATCATCGCTCTCGTGGAACTAGTCGAACCAAAAAGATTCAGCTCTCTGACACGTCTGTGTGGGGCTCTTGGCTGGCTGAAGAGAGCAGTGGACGTCTGGCTGAGCAGACGCATCCAGACCCCAAAAGCCCTAAAGTGGGAGGCAAAAACTTACCTCTCGCCTGAGGAAAGAGCTGCTGCCTTCAACTTCTTGGCCCTTGAGGCCCAACACGATGTCAAGTTTCAAGACACAATGCTTGATCGCCTGGTCGTTCAAAAAGAACCAACCACGGGTCTACTTGTCTGTGGGGGGAGAGTCCAGTCTTTGGACGAGGATAAAGTGTCTGTACCACTGATCCCTTACCAGTCATGGCTCGCATCCCTGCTAGTCACGGAGGCCCATGAAAGAAATCACGAAGGCATTGCTGCAACCCTCCTTCGAACACGAAAAAAGGCCTGGATAACACGGGGACGAAGACTCGTCAAAAAGGTGCTGAACAATTGCATCACCTGCGCAAAGCAAAGAGCTAAAATGTGCCAGCAAGTCATGAGTGACCTGCCCCCAGAACGCGCCCAGAGAGCTTGCCCTTTCGAATTCACCACCCTTGACCTCTTTGGCCCCTTTGAGGTCAAGGATAGTGTGAAAAGAAGGACGTCAAAGAAAGTGTGGGGGATTGTGTTCTGCTGTATGGCCTCCAGAGCAGTCCATGCGGACCTCACTGATGACCAGTCAGCAGAAAGCTTCCTCCTAGCATACACCCGCTTTGTCGCCCTAAGGGGGCATCCAAGGAAACTGTGGTCCGATCGGGGGACTAACTTCATCGGTGCCAAACCAGCCCTACAGCAGTTCTACAAGCACCTGGATTGCCTGCAGACCTTATCCATGGAAAATGTGGTTGCAAAACATGGAACCGAGTGGAAGTGGGAGTTTCACCCGGCAGATGCACCACATAGGAATGGAGCTGCAGAGGCTGCTGTGAAACTTCTGAAGAGGGCGCTCACGAACCTCGGTGGGACCACAGGATCCTTCACATGGGGAGAGCTACAAACACTCCTTTACCAGGCTGCCAACTTAACCAACGAACGGCCAATCGATGCCAGGGCTCAAGAGCAGGAGAACTCCATCGAGTACCTGACGCCAAACTCCCTCATCCTGGGTCGAGCATCGATGGCAGGAGACATCTCTGGCCTTGACCTGGAGACCCATTCCTGGCGCCGGTTGCGAGCTATCCAAATCGGGGTGGATCGCTTCTGGGCCAAATGGAGGGAGCTTGCTGGCCCAAATCTCTTCGTTCGACAGAAATGGCATCGGTCAGAGAGAAACGTCAGAGTCGGCGACCTTGTCTGGGTAGCTGACCCAAATGCCCTGAGAGGTCAATTCCGCCTGGGCAGAATTCTCTCTGTCTACCCTGACAACAAGGGAATCGTCCGGGATGCTGATATTGCGACTTGCACTGGCATTCCTGCTTCACAGTCGGGCAGCTGCAAGAAGGAAGGCTGTCCTTTGCCCACAACTGTGATCAAGAGGGACGTAAGAAGGCTTGTTGTCCTTCTTCCAGTGGAAGATCAAGATCCTCTGTCGACTTGATCCCTCTACCTTGGTCTAAGTCGATGTCCAGTCTGACATAGTGGTATACGCCGAACGCTGCCACTACGTTCAGCACATGCACATATACATACATACATACATACATACATACATACATACATACATGCATACATACGCGCATATGCATATACATAGTGGTGAACGCAGAACGCTGCCACTATACCAACAAAATTGCACATCACGAAGAGCCGCAAACATGCATCACTCGCAGCAAAAAAAAAAACCACACACCTTGAAAAGAAAAAAAAAACTTTGAAGGACTTCGAGGGAAAGAAAAAAAAAAAGCAAATTATTGTAAAATTGTGACCTCATTGGATCTTGCGATCATTCAGTCAAGTGGGAGGTGTTTTGCGCATTGTCATTTGGTGGTGGGTAAGCGACGTCAACTCACGGGTGATCAGATGTAACGCAGCACAGCTGATTAGGTGGGAGGGGGCACTTACCTGATTTGGTGTGCTGGCTTGCCGTTGGTTGTGCATGCTGCAAATAATCC
>JAPEIY010000018.1:39927956-39939953 GCA_026122135.1 Cathorops aguadulce | reverse complement strand
GGGACCCGTTTTCAAAAAATACCGCTTTCACACCTCGAAAAAGCCAGATCCGTCTGGACGCGAGGCTGAAATGATAAAGTATTTATGCGGATTCGACAAAAACGTACTCGTGTGGACGGGGCCTAAAAAGTGTTAGTTGTCTATTCTGTCCTTGGAAGAAGCATTATTTGGAGATGTACTTTCTTTTAATTACATGTTTTTGGATCTCTCTTGTTTCAGTTTAAAATACTCAAGCGTTAGTTGGATAGTTGTTCATGTAACCTTTCAGTTCCTTCATGTATTACACTGCTTATAGGATAATTTTGTTTTTGAAGTACAGACAATTCACAACACTACATAATTGATTATTGGTCACTCATCTCAGTGTAATTTCAAGCAGAACATTCCTCTTTTCTTACATTCTTAATCATCTTTTTGTTTTAATATTGATTTTTTTTCCCCCTTTTTCTCTTTTCTCCTTTTTTTTTTTTAAATCAACCTGCTACTTTATATTAGAACCCTAAACGAAAAAGGCAGGGTTAGAATAATTCCTGTAGATTCAGGTATGGGAGTAGAGGCCTGGGAGGCCAAATATAAAATGTGGGGTAAAGGTTCCTGTAACGATTTCTGTGATGAAGAGCGTGACTTGGATGTAGAGAAAAACAAGCCAAATAACATTCACCATGCAAGATCCAGTCAGAATTCCATGATTAGCCAACAGCCTCTGAAAACAAAAGACAAGACGACTTTGAATCCTGCCTATCCAGAGGGTTACAACACCATCGACCGAAGGTTGAGAAAAAAGGTTCGAGACCCAGTTGGGCTTGTAAGCACAAGAATGAAATGCATTGGGGAGAACTTTTTCAACCCTGATCTTGCTCTTCTCCGTCAGAAACGGGGAGAGCTTGTACTCCGTCAAGTAGCAGAAATGGAAGAAGATGAAGAAAAGATGATGCCTTGCCTGAGGCCGTACAAAAATGGCTTGTTCTACAAAACTAGAATGCAGGCCAAAAACAAACCAGGAGGGACATTACATGACCATATGGTAGATCAAGATGAAGAAACCAGACTGGGACTGAGCATGGACCCTAATTCTAAAGGCTCAGATGAGATGCAAGGATCTGAGGAGGAGTTGGAGGAATTCTGCTCTGAGATTAGCCAGCACTATAAACACTACAAGAAAGTTTCGTCTTTTGGTGGCTACGCTGACCAGCTTCAAGGATATTGTGATAGGAAGACTCCAAAGGGTAAAATTGGGGGATGGACCCCAGAAGACATGTTGTCTCCTGTGGAGGAACCCAGTGATGAGTATCTTGATCCAATAGATGAACTTCAATGCCTAGTGGAAACTGTGTCAGAATATCTGGCTGAAAAAGAGGAGGAGATCAATAAGTATGGTTCCCTGCCTGAAACCAGCAAATCAAGGCTGTCCTCCAAAGATAGTGCAAGGACAGAATCTTTTGGAGATGAAAAAGAGATCACCTCAAAGGAGTTAAAAGAAGACAAAGCTCTGGAAGTCAAAGAAATCATTTTTTCTGAGCAGGGATCAAACCAGAAGAATGCCAAGAACTCCTTATTTAGTTCCCTCACTGATAGAATTGTGCCAAGTTCGAAACAAACAAGATCAAATTCTATTCAGCATTCAGAAACTTTAAATTATGTAAGCGGTAGCTCCAGTTTATCAAAGTTGTTGTCATTTATGACCAAGTCTACAAGTCCAGCACCAGTAGCTGTGGTATCCCCTACTCAAGAAACTCCACCTGAAAAGAGGACGTTCCTAATGCCTACCCAACCATCAGAGGCAAAACCCCAAGAGATAATTCAAAGGACACCACCCATGAGTAATACCCAGATGCAAAATAATAGTGATATTATAAAACAAGAAGTAAACGAATGCCAGCCACCCTCCTCTGTAAGCTCAGGGTTGAAACAAGTAAACCCTCAAGTCTCAGAGGGAGGTGTTAATGAAACAAGCAAGAGTTTTTCAGAAGTCCGTAGGAATGAGCTCAATAGGAATCACAGGGATTCATTAGATCAATCGAATGATATTCAAGATTTCAAGCCTAGTCAAGAGCAGACTAGAACAGTCTCTGCCCTTGTAGAGAGACAAATCAAAAGTGACAATAGTGAGACCACAGTGAGATCACACAAATCCACTGAAGATTTAGGATTTTTCAGTCCCTTGAAGAAAACATTTAGCTCTCTGATCTCCCCAGTACCTTGTATACCGTCTCAATATCAGACACAAACAGTTTTTCCTGTGTGCAGATCAGGAAATGTCAAAGAAGCAAAATCTTTAGATGCCTCATCACGTTTGAATAAAATGGAAGTTCCATTCCTTGATTCAAGCAATGTGCCTACCCAGCAGCCCCCAAAAGCGGAAAGGGCAATGATCTCTGGACTCTTAAAATTTGCCTCCGGTGATAATACTGGTGAACTTAAAAGCTCACCAAAAAATACAGTCAAACCAGCTCAGACTGCTCCGTCTAAAAGTAACCATGCAGCTAAACTTTCTTTAAATCCCAACAAATCCAGCTCTCCAGCTCAGAATCATCTTGAAACCGAGCCCATGATGACTTTAGAGACTAGTTGGTTTTCAAGTCATAAGACTGCACCAAATGAAAATGTGCAGACTGCTAGTCCACAGAGTCAGAGGTTGGTGAACCAGAGCTCTCAACCGCTTACTGGGTCAAATCAAAGCACAATAAGAAGTGAACACCAAAAACCAGTGAAGGAAGTTAAGGAAGATGGCCATAATATGCAACAAACTCCAAAAACAAGCCCATCCTCTACTGTAGAACCAAATGCTTCTCAGCCAGAAACTCGAGGCTTATTTTCTACTTTGTTTAAATCTTTGTCTTCTGATGACACTGCAGGTCCTAAAACAGGTCTGCACTCTGTACAAGGTGGTTTGTTTTCTGGCATCATGAAATTTGCCTCTACTGGTGACGTATCAAAAGACACCCAGTCTAACCCAGTGCACCCAAGAAATGAGCCAAGTCAAATATCAAATCCTGCTCTGACCCATCTGGAAAATCAGCCAAATACTCATCCACAAGCACACAAGACCTCTCCTTTAGGCGTCCCTTTTGTATCAAGTAAGAAGCCACCTCAACACGGAGACCAGCAACCTCCACAACCTGAGCAAGCATCATCTCAAAAAGGAAGCATTCTGTCTGGTCTTTTCAAATTAATTTCCAACGAAAGTATCTCGGATAACCAAGCTAACTCATGGCAGCATGAAAATGTACCAGCAAGTATTCATCCTTCTCATCAACCTTCCAAGCAAAATGTTCAAACACATCACTCAAGAATCTCAAATGATCACCCAGACAGACAGAAAATCATAGAGGAATGTTCTCGAAAGAGTGACCATGTATCTCAACCAGCAAATGAACATGGGAGCTTTTTCAAGTTTCCATCAGGTAATTTATCCGCCATGCAGACCACATCAACACAACAATCAAAACCCCAAAATGGAAGACAAAGTTCTTTGGAGAGTAAATCAACCCAACAGTACCCTCCTCTAGCACAAGAAGATACCCAGTCAGAAGTCTTGTCTAGAAATTTGAACAAGTTGAGCGCTTCTTCTGAAGAAGGGGCACAGAGCAAATGGGCTCCGCACAACCAGAAACAACAATGGCCAGGGGTACAGAACGAAGACTCTCAAAATGTGTCCTCATATGAACAGACTCCACTCCACACTGTAGTGAGAGACCAAATGCCTCCTGATTCAGGGGGACAATCTGTGCAGTGTATGGATCAGCGGGGCTGTGTTACGACCTCCCCAAGCTTGATTTCAAACATTTTAAAGCATTCAAATGAATCTCCTTCAGGGGCTGACCTGGAAATGGACAAAGAAACAAATGGCAGTGCTATGTTTGCTTCTTGTCTATATAGATGTAATGGCATGGTCATAAACGATGTGCCTGTCTACAGTGATGGCAATAATTTGGACCTGAGGACTTTGGCAAGTTATGAAAGATCACAAGAAATGAATGCAGCCTATATTTCAGATAGCACAGGTCATTTGCCAGATATGTCAACTTTTCCAGATTCCTCTTTCTTAAATCATGTAAATAACTTGTATAGTACTGACAATCATCCTATCTCCCCAGTTGGCCTCACAGGTCAAGTACAGACACCCCAGCCATATTTAACACCGAGGTATCCCTCCTTGTATAGTTCCCCAGAGCCTCACGCTTGTAACAACTCATTTTATGAACTTGGTCCGAACTATGAACACTACTGGAGCCAGAATTCTGTTCTAAGGGAACAGATGAATAACCACTCAATGAGCTATGAGCCATGGAAATATAGTCATGCACAAAGTTTAGAGGCACTGCTAGAATGGTCTCGAAGCTTGAACATTGATGAAAATCAACAGTACTATTCCGCACATGACTGGACGGCATTTAACAACAGTCAGAAAGAGTATCCCAAGAGTACCATCAACAATTTAAATGTGCAAAAAATGTGGAGCATCCATAACAGTTTGGATATGCTCAATAACTGTGGCTCCTGTACTGAAGGAGAAGGTGTTATAAATTTGAGCAAAAAAGACAATACTAAATTTGGTAGTTGGCAGTCATTCAGTGAGGAAAGCTGCTATAGTTTAAATACTGTAGTATATCCTGAAGGACGTTGTGAGGAACATCCAACGAATTTATCATACTCTGCTAATAGAGAAAATACATGCACAAGAACATATGAACAACCTGCAAATGGTGAATGTGATCCTGGTTTAATTGGTTACCCTAATGGCCGGAATTACACTTCTGGAGATATAGAGGACCATGCATATTTTGAAGATGCAGAATGGTACCAACAATGGCTCTTACTTCTAGAGCAAGGTATGTGGTGGCAGGCAGATGATGGAGATTGTGGATACTTTGTCTACACCGATCATGAGTATATCTATGCATTGCTGACAGATGGGTCTGGTCAGTATGTCTATGCATGTGCTCCAGAAGATGAGGTGTGGGGAAATGATGGGCAGATGTCTAACTATCCAAGTGCCTTGCTCCACAATGAGATGGTTATAGTGTGTGGTTTCAGAATTCCTCTCTACAATGAGGATGAACTATTCTGGTTTCCAGGACAAGATCAGAGTGAGGCTCAGCTTTTAAATGCACCCCTTGACCTGTCTGATGCATATAGGAAAGGTAATGAAATTATGAATCTGAACTTGGAAAGGTTCTCTCAGATGTTTGAGAGCTCTGTTCCTGCTCAAAGACAGCAAGCTATAGATTTTTCATTGTATCGATTAAACAAGGTTAAAATGGACACAAGGCAGCAGACACAGAATGATTTTGCTAATCAGGACTCTTTTCTGGAAGTCCTGGATTTGAGAGTTAATGGAACTAATTGCAATCTTAACAGAAGAACCAAAGAACTGCTTTCACAGAAAGTCTGTATTTCTGTTTGCCCAACTCCAACAACACACTCATCAGATGTGTACAGTTGTTACCAGCCTCATCAGAGACGTCATTCATCCTTTGGATTACAGGTAAAGCATATAGATGACCTGTCACAAGAAGAATGGCGAAAAAGAGTTCAGCCTGGAGAGGAGCGGTCAAAGAAACCGATCAAGAAAATATCCTCTCCTTTTTCTTCTCTTGTTGGAAAAAGTCAAGAAACAAAGTCAAACAGAAACATGAACGGCTCTAAAACTTTTACAGCTGTCATAAATGCTTCATATCCTGGAATGATTCAGGAGAACTCTTCAGTCCCAGAAGCCCAAAGTGGCAAGGAGATTAAGAGCATTCCCTCTCCAGGTCTCCAAGGTATAAAATCAAAGACCATAAAGAATGATGTTTCTCCTTTAACCCCAAAAGAAAGCACGGATCAGCAGCCCTCAGAAATTGGGTCATCTAGAATCTTGTCAAAAATTCCATCATCTGTAAGTGCTCAAGGGGCAACTCGCAAGCCTAAACTGGCTAGGCAAGCCACTGTGTCTCAGCAATCTTCTATTTCTGAAGTTTCTACAAAGTCACCAAACGTATCCATCAAATCTGTTTCTTCTATAGATGCACAAGGTGGCAAAAAACCTGAGCAAAATCAAGGGGGCTTTCTGAGTTTTTTCAGGAATGCCATAGGGATTGAGGAGCCCAGTCAAGAATCTGTCAAATCTTCTCAAGCTGTAAAAGAACAAACGGAGAAAAACACAAACATCCTTGATGGCATAAAAGATTCAAGTACAGACAAAGGCACAGGAATGACCAAACTTCTGGGGTCAGTGGGAGAATTGCTAAACATGGAAAGCACCACTTCTCAGCGTCCATCAAGGGAATCCTGTTCACAAAAATCCTCTGCACGTCATCAAACTCTTGGTTCAAGAAATGATGCTAAAGAACCAGACTATGTTCATCATAGGACTTCAGAGTCTGAAGGGATTCAGAAACCACAGAGACAGAGTAGATTCAGTCTTAGTAGTCAATCTGATATCCCAAAAGCATCACCGACACCTCAGCAACAGATGCCCAAGAGTGCATCACAGATATTTTCCCTTGATGTTAATGATAAACTGATTTCAGGGGCTTCTCAAACAATGCCAACAATTGGTTGTAATAAATCAGAACCTTCCACCAAATCAACAAGTGGAGTGTTTGGCTTTTCCATTGCAAACTCTGGGCGCATGAATAATAAGGAGGAAACTGCAGGGAGAGGGCTACTGTCAATGTTTAATAATTCAAGTTCACAACAGGTACCACCTCAAAGAGAATCAGCTTCTCAATGTCAGGTAAGGGGTGAATCATCAGAAAACACAATAGGCAATAGAATCTTGTCTGTCTTTGGCAGTTCCAGCACAGAAAAGGCTGCATTGTTGAATCAAACTGAAAAAGCTCCTCAAAAAGAAACCTCAAGTATAGGTTTGCTTTCAATGTTTGGTGCCACTAGTACTCAACAAACCAGTACACAACACCCCGGATCATCAAATCAGGCTTCTCCAAACGAAGCATCAGGAATAAAAGTTTTGCATGCATTTAGTGGTCAGAATCCACAGCAGAATTCATTGCAAACAAAGTCTACCAGTCAACAGCCATCTCATGAAGTTGCTCACAGAGATCCTGCAAACACAGCTTCACAAGAGACTGGATCCATTTTTGGTGGACTATTAGGTGGCCTTTCCAGCTATAATGAGAAACCAATTAAAAGCTTGTTTTCTAGGCTTGGTGGATCTAGCCCACAACCTTCATCCACCCCACAACCAACAACTGGTCTAATAGCAGATACTGAAATTCCAGAGAAAGTGGTACCCAAACAGCTGCAAGGGATTGATGTAATTGATGATGCACAAAAACCACAACCTGCTATACATAATATTCAAGAAGCGATTCCTCTAAAAGAGCCACCTGGAAAAGGTCTCCTCTCATTGTTTGGTGTTCATAGTCCACAACAGAATACACCTCAAGCAACATTCATTCAGAGTGGATTTTTATCAGGCTCCAATGGAAATAAAGGGACAGCAAAAGGATTATTCTCACTGTTTGGCAAACTAAGCCATGAGCAGAATGCACAGGCCAACCTATCTCCTGGAGAAAGTGTCATGGAAAATGAGCAAACTACCAAATGTTCAGTGAAATGTATACTATTAGAATCTAGTGCTCCCACCCCACAACAACCAGACTCTTCTCTTGCTTCTGTGTTACCTGATGATGAATTGCCCATTTTCAACACCCCAACTCAACCAACTTCTGTTCCTCTCCCAGATCAAACTCCAGATACAGGTTTGTTACCAATGCTTAGTGAAGTTTTTCAACCCACTGAAACACCGCATGTACAAACTTGTACTTCTCCGGAAACTGCATTTGCTCTTGTTCCAAAGGATATTGCTTCAAATGTTGATGCAATTTCTATACCTGTGGAATCAACTAGTAATTTACCCACCCCTCCCATTTGTTCAGGGCCTGAGGTCACATCTCAAAATGCAGCATCTGGTTTATTTTCAATGTTCAGTGGGTCAAATTCCCAAAATATAGCCCCTCAATCTGGATCTGTACTTGGTGGAATTTTTCCAGGTACCACAGGTCAAAAGGACATACCTGGAAAGAGCCTATTTTCTATGTTTTCTGTCTCGAGTTCAAAATCCACTTTGAGTGCAGAGGATCATGGACCTTCAGCCTCAAAAGAACCACCTGGAAAAAGTTTGTTTACCATGTTTGGTGGAACAAGACCGCAAGAGCCTTCACCTCCAACATCATTATTGGGAGGCATTTTTCCTTGTGGCATTACTCCTAAAGACACTTCAGGAAGAGGTCTGTTTTCTGTGTTTAGTGGTCATAGTCCAACAACACCCAGTCAGGCAGAAACAACATCCAAACCACCTGAAGCTGAAGGGCATTTTAATGTTTCTTCATCTTTTTCTCAGGGAAGTACTTCAAAAGATGATGCATCAGTCAGCGAAGAAAGGAATCTTGAGCTACAAAAATCTCAGGTTATGAGTTCTGGACTTTGTGGAGCAGATGACAAAATGGCTAACACAATTTCAGGTGATGGTACTAAAAAAATTCAGGGTAATGAACCAATGACCCTACAACCACAATCTGCATCATCAAAACAACAAAACTCTTCCCATTCCATTACTGAAGCAGAGAAAGAAACTAGAGAGGGAAAATCTACAGCAGATAGAGAAGACATGAAGGGGCCTCCTGCTTTCTCTGAAGAATTAGTTAGCAATACTTGCTCATGGCCAGAGCAAAATGAAAAACAGAATCTGCCATTAAATAAGATCCAACCTCTGCCTAAACAAGAAGATATAACTACAATTTCAGATTCTGGTGTAGACAAAGGTCAACAAAAATCTGCTGATGTGGAGAAGTCTGTCTTTGACACATCGGCAAATGTAGTCTCTGGGTTAATGTCTAAAATGTTCTCTGGTGTTAGCGGACCCTCTAAAACCTCAAGTGGTCTTTTCTCTTCAGCACAAACTTCATTTTTTAAGTCAACATCCACAAAAGGGTCAGAGTCACAGCAGGCAACTTCTGTCTTTGGCCTCCCAAGTCACTTGCCAACTGACTTGCTAAAAAGCGACCGTCTTGGTATGTTCAAATCACATCAGACCGTCAAACCAGCAGAAGCAAATTTGAATTCTACTCCCTTGACTGAATCAACTGAATTTGCTGTCCAAGATCAAAGAGTACCCAGTGATGTGTCATCTTCAGGAGACGTAAAGTTGACAAATCTAATTAAAACAGAATCCAGTTTAGCTCAGCAGTCACTGCATCAAGTCAAATCTGAAGACCCGATTGCAAATTTAACACCTGAAAGTGTGAACCCATCTGAAGTTACTTCCGTAACTACGCTTGGTGATGAAGTCATTGAAAGTGATCTAGTAACCGAGCAATCAACAGTCATTGTTGGAGAACCTGAAGATGTGTTGATAGACAAGTCAGGACCAGCTCAAGAGCCTCCTATATCAGAACCATCCCCATCCATGTTTGATATAACTGGTTTATCGCTACCAAAGTTGAGTTTCATCAGTGAATCTGAAGCCAGCAAGTCTTTTGGGTCGTTGTTTTCCTCAGCATCTAAAGGTCTTCCCACAATGCCACAAACAGGTGGGGGTGGACTTTTGTTTGGATTCAAGTCATTCTCAGCAAATGTGTTTTCAGACGAGAAGCCAATCGCCTCAAATAATGAGCCAACATCGCTGTTTGGAGCAAAATTAGGCTTGTGGCAAAAAGAAGCACCGATACCTATAAAAAAGCAGACCCCTTGTGGTGTTACAGCCCAGCCAGACTCACCAGGGTATCTAAAAAGCACAAGTGAAACAGACCTTGGCCTTTTGGTTTCGAAGGAAGTGAAAGAAAATGTCAATAAACCGGACAATGAAATTATCCATGGAATTGTGACAGATTTAGACAGCTTTGAATTTGAGGCCCAGAATAAAAGCATAGACTCGCTAGATGACTCAAAACTCCAAATTAGCACGTCCGCACTTAAGATAGATTGTCCATCCCAAAAAGAGCAGGAATCTCTGATGCAGCTCCCATCCTCTGCAGCTCTCTCTTCTGGATTACAGCAGGAATACACGGAGCTTTTGAGTGCAAAAAGGCTAGTAGCATCATAAATCTCTTCCAAACAATTTATGATGAACTCATGTCAACATTAGCATTAGTGGTAGTGGCTTCCTCTATGATGTTTTATAAATTCACTTCCTCGATCTTGTGCGTGTGAGAGTGAGTATGTGAGTGCATATGTGTAGTAATCCCATTTTTGTGTCTTGTGTGTTCTGTTATTCTCCTACTATCTCTTCCTGGTTCATCTTATTCCAGTAGTTTCATCTTTAGCTAACTACATCCATATTTTTATATCATTGTTGTATACAGTGGATATAATATTGAAAATGTTTTTTTTGGCTTTTTGTGCCTTTTTCCTCCCCCCTACACACATCAGTCCTGCTGGCAGTAGTCGTTTTGGATCTTCAGGAAACCTCAGCCAAGCCAGTTCTCCATTGAGTGAGATGGGCCAGGAAAGTGTTACAGGTTCAGAGCTAAAGGAGTCCTACCACTCATTCCACAACACAGGATATCGCCCACCTGCAAATGGGCACCACCCAGCCAATGGACATACCTCCTGGAGAGAGGATGAGGGGTTGAAATCTTCTCAAGAGAAGGGTAGGAGGGAAAGCAGGACTTTAAAGAAAGATAATGTTCCCCAAGTGGAGAAGAGGCCAGAAATGCTTCAGAAAAGGTATGTATATGTTTGGATGGGCTTTGTGGAGAATTGCATGTTCCTTTAATCCACTGCAAGACAAAAACCTGTTACTAATTTTGATTAGTTTCTTTTACTTTTATAGCTTCTGTGGTGATTATACTATTGAATACAAATTAATGAACAGCCATGCTGGTGTTTTCATTTGCAAGATTTCCAGATATTCATTCTTCTTCTTTCCCCCCTGGTTTAAATTACGTGGGACCCTAATAGGGAACATGTTGTGAGTAGGTGATGTCAGGCCATGCATCAATAATGCAATCAAACTTTACTTTTGATTTGATTGTTTAATGCTACACAATGCTACACGAGTCAATCACTGAAATGACTGTTTTTCTGCTAACATGGCTTCTTTTCCCCGATGAGTAAAATTATGTGTACATGGCTATAGTTTTGTTTTGAGTGTGGGTTGTTTTTTTTTTAATGAAGTCTATATAGTTATTTTGGCGCTAGCAGCGCTGGCGCAAATTATGACTCAATCTTTCTACTTTATTATTCTCCTAATGTGTTTTAGGACACTATTGCTCCTTCACTTTTCAACCAATCATTGCCGTTTCACACGAACACCCCTGGGCTGAATTATGTTGCTATGACTTTTGGTGCTGATCTGGATCACTGATCCAGAATGATCCGTGAAAAACCGGATTTTTTCCAGTCACTTAACTTTCAATTTTTTTTTCTTTCAAATTTTGTTCAGGGTGGCAGGGTGCAACTTCTTTTTCCTTGACCTTCAATTGACAAAAGTCAACTAGTGCAAATTACTGTGACTTTAGTCACAGTCTCTATTAATTTGTGCTAGCAGCGTTAGCACAAATTGCTACTCTCACTCAGGATCTTTCTACTTTATTTTCCTCCTAAATTTTTTTTTTTTTAGGACGCTTGATCCCTCAGTTTTCAACCAATCACCAAATTTTCCATGAAGAATACCTCTGGGCTGAATTATGTTGCTATGACTTTTGGTGCTGATCTGGATCACTGATCTAGAATGATCCATGAAAACAGGATTATTTTTTTAATCACTTGTAGCTCTGTCAATTTTCATGAGTTTTTCAATCAGTATTTATTTGGTTGGGTTGGTTGATTGCTTGGTTGGTTGCTTGCGTGCAAGGCGCAACTTTTCCTCACCTGAGTGTCGTTCTCTGTCTCTTATCATTCCAAATCTATAGCAGGGTTTCCCGCAGCGCTTTATAGTTAAGGCGGCCGCCTTGACAACAATTGCCCCCCGCCTTGACTACGTCCCCCCGGAAAAAAAAAAACCTGCCGCATCCACAGACAATTAAAATACGGCCACATCGCGATGAG
>JAPEIY010000018.1:35847046-35857451 GCA_026122135.1 Cathorops aguadulce | reverse complement strand
GAGAACATGCAAACTCCGCACAGAAAGGCCCTCGCCAGCCACGGGGCTCGAACCTGGACCTTCTTGCTGTGAGGCAACAGCGCTAACCACTTAGGCCGTGCGTATGACTGGTGGTACATGGACATGGACCAACTACAAAAAATTGACTCGATGGGTTTACCATTTTTTCTTAGGTTTGGTGGTCCACTCGCGCGGGCCTTTGGCGCCTAGGGAGCTCCGCTATCAATAGAGCGAATTGAGAAATTGGAGATTTGTGGTCTAAAACGGGTCAATTGACAACATGCAGTATATCGGTTGCCTCAGATTGGAATTGATCCACAAGGATGAATCGGGTATTGGGACTTGTCCTGTTCCCAGTCCTTGTCCTGTTCTAACCGAGCCCCTCTTGAGTACCCTGAGCTAATAATGAACACTGCATGTCAAGATGGACTTGGATGACGCATGGTGGAGATGGAAGCGAGCCTTGACTTTAGACGTCATGATAACAGATTAAGCCTCGCACGTCGTCCAAATGTCAACCAAATATTAGTGGAAAATGTCAGCGGGCGGCAAACAGATTGATGTTTTAATGCGTCAAAGCGTGGAAGGAAATCTCGACGTGATGATGTGGAGACGGTTTGCCTTTCACCAGCAAAGGCTGAATGATTTTTTTCTTCCTCAGAGCTGCGAAGACGATGAGGCACATGTTGTGTGTCATCATGATGCTTAAAAATGCCTTAGAGGAAATAAAAGCGTGATAAAACGTGCAGAAATGTATCGCCCTGCTTCAGAATAACAAAGACGCCCGATGATGAGGCTTTATTGTGTAAAATAATTTAAACCGTTCCATACAATGTTTTCTATAGTATAATGAAGATAAATAGATTTTAGTAATCATGTCTTTATATTCTATTGCAGTAAGCTGTAGGATCATGGAGAGCTTGAGTCTACAGCTCATGTCGAATTGATTCGGAGAGGGAGAGAAAGAAAGACAGACGGGTAGTCAGAGAAAGATAAACAGAGTGATGGACGGCAGGTTTTTTCGCAGCAGATGTAAAAATCGGATATATGGGATGGAGAAGACCAAAGCATGTGTAGCATGGGATGAAAAGAGAGCAGAAGATGGAAGGTCTGGTGGTGTATGAAGTAAAACAAAAGAGGAGTGGAATATTGAGTGGATGAATGTGGGTGGTGCAGTGGTTCGCACCATCACCTCGCAGCAAGAAGGTTCTGGGTTCGATCAACTGTGTTGAGTTTGTATGATCTCCTCATGGTTGTATGGGGTTCCTCTGGGTTCCTCCTACACTCCCAAGACCGTGGATGTGGATTAGGTCCACTGGGGCGTATGAGTGAAGGTGACCCCCAACCCTGGATGATGTCCCAAAGGACAACAGTGGAGCAAAGACAAGGAAGGCAAGAAATTAAAGATGGTGAAGATTCTCCATCCATTACTTGGCATCCAAGGAGTAGTCGAGTTTGACAGGAATAATCTTGTCCTGCAGAAATGAATCATTTCTTGTCCTGAAATTAATCATCATCATGAAAAACACCTACGATGGCTCAACATGGAGGTAGATGGTGAAAGGACAGACTGGTTCAAAGTGACGAGTTAGACAGGGTTGTGTTTGGTATAGTCATTGATTGATTGGGTCCTTAAGAACGCCTTGGATAAGAACGACCTTGGGATTGTACTTGAAAGACGAAGGACCCTCGCTACCACCCTCGCTACCAACAACAACGATTGTCCGACTTTGATTTTGCGGATGACGTGGCTTTGATCGACGAGACGGAACGAAGACTCCAATATGCAACATCTGAAGTAGAAGAAAAGGGAAGAATGGTTGGACTCGGCATCAACTCTAAGAAGATCATGGACGTGGTAAAGGAAAGAAATGATCTCACTATCACTCTGAGCAATCAAAACGTCCCTCTTAAACGTTGACAATGGTGACCTTACACCTGAACGAGATAACCGGATTGGAAAAGCAGTGAACGCTTTCAACAGACTCCTACCAGTCTTGCGCCACAAATCCATCAAGATGCCCACAAAAATGGCGATTTATCAAGCTGTAGGCTCGCATGTCAACCTTATTATATAGTTCAGAAAGCTGGAACACCACCGTCCAGGAAGAGAAAAGACTTGCAGTTTTTCACACCAGACGCCTGAGAAGAATTCTTGGTGTTTCGTGGCGAGACCATGTGCCCAACGAAATGATCTTCAAGAAAACCGGCCAAACATCGCTCATTAACATCTTGCGACACAAACGACTCACATGGCTCGGGCATGTCACCCGCATGAAGTGAACACACTTGCCCCACTGCCTGCTCTACTGGGAACCAAGAGGATGCCGTTGCCCAAGCAGACAACAAATGCGCTGGAGAGATACAGTGGCAAGAGACCTGCAAGACACTGGTCTCTCCTTCCATGAGGCGGTGGCGGCGGCAGACCACAAGGAATGGAGATTATTTGTGTTGGCGCTATGTGGGCTCGGCCCACGGCAACTGTAAGTAAGTAAGATGTCAGAGAGGGGCTTAAGTAGCATTGTGGTAATGAGCAGCAGCTGAGTTCAATATTCTGGTGACAGGAGGCACTGCAAATCCTGGCTGTTGTAGTTCTGACTGGCCATGTTTGTAGTTCATTTTGCGCTATTGACTTCAGCAATAGCGCACAATGAACTCCTTCTTGGAGCTACATTCTACTTGGGTCACCCTCTACCTCTAGGTGTGGGTTTGTCAGGGTTTGGAGTGTGAAACTCCTGCTTCATCAGGGGGTCCAGGATAGACTTAGCCGCTACCCAATTTCTCTCTTTTGGCCCATAGCCCTCCCAATCTACCAGATACTCAATTTGACCTCTGCTGCATCGAGAATCGAGTAGTCTGTTGATCTGGTAGATGGGTTCACCCTCTAGACTCAGTGGTTGGTGTTCCTGGACTGGAGAATTCTCGGTTAGTGGGCCTGGAGTAGCTGTCTTGAGACAGGAAATGTGGAAGGTGGGAGATATCCAACTATGGGGGGGCTAGCCTGTAAAAGACTTTGTTGATTCTTCTGAGAACCTTAAATGGGCCGATATACCTTGCTTGCAATTTCTGACAAGTGCTGGATGATCTGAGGTTCTTCATTGCAACCCATACTCTGTCACCAGAAGCAAAATCAAGGTTGCTGCCCCTGTGTTTGTCAGTATATTCCTTGTACTTAGCATTGACTGTTTTGATGCGCTGATGTACTTGTTCCCAGATGGCTTGGCTACATGAGAACCAATCTTCAACGGCTTGGACCTGAGCTGGGGCATTGTCCCAGGGGAACAAGGGTGGTTGGTAGCCAAGTATGCACTGGAATGGTGTCAGTTGCGTCGCAGAGTGCTTCAAAGAGTTCAGTGCATACTTGGTCCATGGGATAAATCATGCCCAGCCCCCTGGGTTCCTCATGCAGAAGATTCACAAGACACATCCAATCTCCTGATTTGCTCTCTCAACTTGACCATTAGATTGAGGGTGATATCCTGATGTGAGACTGACTGAAACTCCCAGTCGTTCCATGAAGTTGGACCATAGTCGTGAAATGAACTGTGGAGCTCTGTCACTGACTATGTCCTTGGGAATGCCAAAGTATCTGAAGAGGTGCTGAAATAATAACTCAGCAGTCTGGAGTGTGGTAGGGGTGCCTGGTAGTGGGAATAGCTTTAATGCTTTCAAGAATCTGTCAATGATAACAATGATAATAGTGTTCCCCTGGGAAGGCGGTAGGTCCATAATAAAGTCCAGGGCTATATGAGACCAAGGTCTTTGGGGTACCGGAAAGCGGCAGAGCTTGCCCACTGGTGGGGTGCATGGAACTTTTGCTTGAGCACACTTGGAACACAAGGTAATGAACTGATTAATCTCTGTGAACATGTTCTCCCACCAGTATTTGTTATTTATCATTTGGTAAGTTTGTTGGCTGCCAGGGTGACCGGTTGTGGGAGACATGTGTTCCCAAGTGATGAGTCTTCTGTGGAAATGTTTCGGGACATAGAATAGACCAGGTGAGAGATTCACCATAACTGTGCTGGGTTGTGAATTTCTTATCTGTTGGTCTTGGTCAGGGGTTCTCAAACATTTGTGATCTGCCCCCGACTGTAGCAAGTGTACTTTGAGGCCCCCTCCCCCCAAAAAAGATAGATAAGCTATTATTATTATTATTATTATTATTATTATTGGGCTGTTTTTTATTGTTGTGTATTATTACAATGTTAGACAACACAGTCTGAGACTGAAAATGTAAAATTTTGCCCTATATCCTTTTATAAACATTTCTGGATCCAGACACGGTTCTGGATCACCTCCAAAATTTAAGTTCTTCATTGGGCCAAGACACATATCTAGTAACATTTTCATGAAAATCCATCTATACATTTTTTTCTGCAAAGTTGCTAACAAACAAACACATGGAAGAACAAACAAACTCTACCAGAGTACCGGAGGTAGTGTTAATGAATGTCTCAGTGTGACACATGAGCCTGCTTTGTTTGGCAGAGTAGTGTTCTCAGCTCAATTCAAAACAGAGTAGTGTTCTCAGCTCAATTTTAGTCTCAGGTCATCCTCAATCTGTGCGTGATTGCAGTACTTAGTTTTGAGCGCGGTCAGTTTTGAAAAGCCTGCCTCACACAAGTATGTTGATGTGAACGGTAGGAGAATTTTTAAGGCAACATCACAGAGCCTGCATCAGTGTTACCCAGAAGGATGTAAGAGAACAGGTACTAAAAAGGTGCTTCAGCCTGCTGTCACTCTTCAGCTCAATAAGCTGCTCTTGCATTTGCAGTGACAAATCATTTGCGCTGCAAACAAATGGTTCCCAAACCCATGAAAATGACCGGTAGTCCTCCTTGAAATAAGAAACTAACTGCTGCTTAAGCCCAGACAGGTGATCTGCAGCTGAGTGAAAAGCAGAGGAGAAATCACTGCCGCGTGCCTCAGTGATGACATCTGCGAGGCTGGGGAACATATCGCAATTTCCAACAATTATACCAGAGGACAAGTTTTTGGATGAAAGCATCCACTCTGTCAGCAAGGACCAATACGTTGGAATCTTGGCCTTGCAGATTCAAATTATTCATTCTGTCAAATACGTCGACCAAATACAATAAGGAAGCTAGCCACAGGGAATCATGGAGGTGCTTGGCTAGTTCCAAATTGCTTTCGGTCAAAAACAACTTCACCTCTTCTCACAGCTCATACAAGCACTAACACTCTCCCTCTGTGTGCAAGAGCAGCTGTTCATACCCAGAACCCATTTCCTGACAGAGGACCCTGAATAACCGTGAGTTCAGTGGACATGACTTAATGTAATTTATCATTTGAACTGCCTGCTGAAGCACACGAAGAGCGTCAGCATTTTTTTTTAGCTGCAAGCGGCTCACGATGGATATGAAAGCTGCAATGGTACGAGCTCGACTCGAGTACACACTGGTGTGTTTACAATGTCTGTGATCTCTTATGTACTTAAGGTGTGTCTATAAAAGTTTCTTGCTGAGATTTCAAATAACAATTCTCTGTTTTCACTGGCTGGACTGAAGACGAAAACATTCGTTATTTGTTGGTGCAACTGTAAACCAGCCCCTTGCATTTGCCACTGAGCGATCTGTGACCACACGGCCCACTCGCCGAGTGCGCCGCCAGTTTGAGAACCACTGGTCGGCATTGTCTAAAGTAGGAAAATATTCTTACTATTGTTCTACTTGTGTTACAGACTCCAAAAAGGTCACGTTTTTAGTGCACAAATCTTACCAGTCCTCACTGCATCTGTCTGCACAGAATGAACCTGAGGAGCCTCCAGTCCAGGAATCAGGGAGTCCACACACACATCAGCACTTCCTGTGTTTATGTGGTTGAGGGAGAGAGTGGGTAGAGTTTTATTATTTATTATGTATACGTTTCATTTAGAAAGACAAAAGCCTGTGTAGTGTGCGAGGTAACGAGCATAATACCATCTCTCGTGTCCTCCACAGAACTGCCAAAGGGGTCGGACATTGACAGGAGGTCAGGCAGCATAAGAGCTGCATCTGGAGACTTCAGACCCTCTATTAGCTTTTCTGTACAGAGAGAGGGGGAAAGGAGACAGGCACGGACTGTCACTCCACATTCAGAACCACAATGTGACTAAAAACCTGTCAAACAGCCATCTAACAGCCATCAAACCCTCATCCAACAACCACTTAACCCTCATCTAATATTCACCTCATAGCCATCTAACCCTCACCTCACAACCATCTAAACACCATCTAACCCTCACCTCACAACCATCTAAACACCATCTAACCCTCATCCAACAACCACTTAACCCTCATCTAATACTCACCTCACAACCATCTAAGCACAATCTAACCCTCATCTAATACTCACCTCACAACCATCTAAACACCATCTAACCCTCATCTAATACTCACCTCACAACCATCTAAACCTCATCTAATACTCACCTCACAACCATCTAAACACCATCTAACCCTCATTTAATACTCACCTCTCAACCATCTAAACACCATCTAACCCTCATCTAATACTCACCTCAAAACCATCTAAGCACAATCTAACCCTCATCTAATACTCACCTCACAACCATCTAAACACCATCTAACCCTCATTTAATACTCACCTTACAACCATCTAAACACCATCTAACCCTCATCTTAATACTCATCCGCCACTCATCTAACCCTCACCTCACAACCATCTAAACACCATCTAACCCTCATCTAATACTCACCTTACAACCATCTAAACACCATCTAACCCTCATCTAATACTCATCTGCCACTCATCTAACCCTCATCTAATACTCACCTCACAACCATCTAAACACCATCTAACCCTCATCTTATACTCATCCGCCACTCATCTAACCCTCATCTAATACTCACCTCACAACCATCTAAACACCATCTAACCCTCATCTAATACTCATCCACCAGCTGTCTAACCCACCAGCCATCTAACCCTCATCTAATACTCATCCACCACCCATCTAACCTTCATCCACCAGCCATCTAACCCTCATCTAATACTCATCCACCAGCCGTCTAACTCACCAGCCATCTAACCCTCATCTAATGCTCATCCACTACCCATCTAACCCTCATCCACCAGCCATCTAAGGCTCATCAACCACCAATCTAACCCTTATCTAACCCTCATCTTTCATCTAACCCCATCTAGCCTTCACTGAACCTTTATCTCCACCAAGTAGACTGTCTCTTTAAACAGTCTGTAATATTCCAGAAATTAGCATCATGACTTTTAAAAGCTTCTGCTTGGTCAAATGAATTGCAAAAAATTCCAGCAAACTATTACGAAAAGCTTGTGGGAGGCTACCCCAAGAGTCTATTCAAGTTCAAGCAAATAACTTGAATCTGAGGCACTGAGGCACCAAAGACTAATCAAGCGTATGTAAACTTCTAACCCACTGAAAATCCGATACAGGAAATAAAAAAAATTTGGCCTCCCCGATATTATTTTGAAATAACCTCTGATGGAAATGATCTTTGAGGACAAAGATAAACTGTTTAGATTTTGAGATCAAAAGGTCTAAGGTCAAGGTCGCTGGGCGGTCAAATGTCTGTCCGAAAACCTTGTGAACACAATATCTCCAAGGCAGACAAAAGGAACTTCACCAAACTTTCACCATTTGTGCATACCTTAACTGACTTAAACACAGGAAATGTATAGTAACATGAAATGTGTGGAAAAATGAGTTTGAATGTCTTCAGTCTTGGGTGTATGTGAACTTCTGGCCATCTGATCCTCATCTAACACCTAACGTTCATGAAATATCTAACACTTTACACGGTCACATTAAACTCTCATCCAACTCCTACTCAAAACACACACGCACATCCCTTGGGCAGATTAAGCAAGTCAAAGAAACTCAACACAAAACTTCATTAAAAACAGCAGTGGAACCTTGGGCTGGGTTAGGCACATGTGGCTGATTTCACCCTTCTTTAATCACATTTTCTTCTGATACATGCACCAACTTCCACATCACAGACAGGAGGAAATACTTCAGTCGCAACATTTAGATGCCCAAAATATTCGAGGTTTTTCCCCTTATTCTGAAAAAGGCAGTATTTCTCCTCGGCTGTTTACACGACAAATGGAAATGAATATTCCACTACTATTCCTGTTTACATCGCACAGAGCTGACAAGAGTCTGTGTGTCGCAAACTGGTGTCAAATTCCCAACTGAGATGTAGATTCCGAATGTGCTGTACACGTATCCAAAGAATGTTCCTTAAACCAGTTATTCCATGAAATCGAGTCGTACATGAGCTGATAGCTGATGAGGCATGTAGCACCAAGTTGGCTATAATCAACGTACGACGAGATTTCATGGAATAACTGTTTTATTCTTTTCACGTTCACTGGATTTTGAAAAAGACCATTTTTATTTTATTTTTTGCAAATTCGATAAATAAAAACTTCGGACAAAACATCCAACAAAATCGTTTCTGTTTAGAATGTGAACAAACCGTCGAAATGACAGGAGCAATTTGTTAAAAATGTAATCATAATAATTCTTGGAAAAAAAAAATTCTTACCATCAAATACTTTCATTCCATATTTTGCAGTTTTTCGGGTTTTGTTTTCGAGTAGAGTTTTTATTTCGTCCTCGATTGGTTTAGCAACACGCACCGCCATTTTGTTTTTCCTCTACTCACGGTATATGAGCTGATAGCCTGGTAGTAAAGTAGCCAATCAGAGCATGCGACTGCTCATATCCAGTGAATGTGGACAGAATAAAGCCAGTATCTCACTGAGCTGCGACAGCTTGCGACAAATTGCAAACATCATTCGCGAGACAGTTTCAAAAGTGGCTTGAAACTTTCGCGGGGCATCTCAATTTCCTCGCATGAGCTGCAAAGCGTCGCTCCTTCGTCGCTGAAATTTTGAAAATGTTCGAAAAATTCATGAGACAAAATTTCTCTCAGAATAGCCACAAATGCGGCGCCGGTGTTGCAAAGGCATCACAAACCCTTCTCAAGTCAGTTTCCGTGAGACAGGAAGTGCGAGTGTATCTCACTGGGCTGCGACAGCCTGCGACTAATTGGAGACAATTGCGATAAAATATGCGATTATCAATTCAGTGTGGTTCCAAGTGAAAATTGTCGCCAATTCACATATTTTATTGCAATTGTTGTCTCTCCAACTAGTCGCAGCCCAGTGAGATACTACCCTTAGAGAGAATTTTGAAACAGAAAGATGCGTTGAACACCCAAAAGGCTACCTAAACTTCACTGGATATTCTTCACGCGTTTAATCGTTTGCATTAAACATATGGAAAAACTGGAAAAGAGACACGGAGATGTAAAACCTCCATGCTACCAAGTGACTGACAGTTTCTACACAAACATGGCCACGAGGTTTGCTTCATTACAAACAGAAGATTGAGAGAGAAGGATGCAGTGAACACTCGAAAGGCTACCAAAACTTCCCTGGATATCCTTCACGTACATTTCCAAGAGTAAAAAAAACATACCAACAGATATTAAAAAAACAGGGAGAGAGCAATAGCAGAAATATTGTCAATGTTCTACTTGGAGGTGAGGAAAAGTGATGAGGACTTCACTCAGCAAAACCCTTTTGTTTTAAAGAATTGCAACATAATTAACTACTACCAAAAGTAACTTTGAACTTGAATTCTCAATCTGTATATAGCTTGTATACAAGTTAGGTTGGGCAGCACAATGGTGCAGTGCTTAGCACTGTCACCTCACAGCAAGAAGGTCCTGGGTTCGTGGCCGGCGAGGACCTTTCTGTGTGGAGTTTGCATGTTCTTCCCATGTCTGCATGGGTTTGCATGTTCTTCCCATTGGATTTCCTCTGGGTGCTCCGGTTTCCCCCACAGTCCTAAGACATGCAGGTTAGGTTAATATGGGACTCTAAATTGACCGTGAGTGTGAATGGTCGCGTCTCTCTATGTGTCAGCCCTGCGATAACCTGGCGACTTGTCCACGGTGTACCCCGCCTCTCGCCCATCGTAAGCTGGGATAAGCTCCAGCTTGCCTGCAACCCTGTAGAACAGGATAAGCAGCTACAGATAATGGATGGATGGATAAGTTGGGTTGTTGTTCAGGCTTTTTGGACTTGTACCATTTTTATTGTTCGAACTTTGTACATTGGACTGACAGAACATACAATGATATTTGATCAGAATCCGCATTCAGTATTAGTAAGTTACCCCCCGTTCTTAACTTTTTGTAAAATCTGTAATTGTTCCATCGAATGTGTCTGTGTAATAATGGCCATCATGGTATATCAGATATATTCCATTCAGCTAGCATGATATTAGTAGTTATTCACTGTTTTAGTGTGGAATACAGGGAGTATCTTCCTCGAGGATAGCTGTATTACCCGAGGCGACAGCCGAGGGTAATGCAGCTGTCCGAGGGGA
>JAPEIY010000018.1:34561527-34574135 GCA_026122135.1 Cathorops aguadulce | reverse complement strand
ACCCGGCCCCGGATTAAGCGGTAGATGATGGATGGATGGATGGATGGATGGATGGATGGATGGATGGATGGATGGATGGATGGATGGAGACCCCACTGTTTTAGTAACTTGAGAACACACACTTGCAATCTATCCATCAATCCTTTTCTGCCTCTCTCTCACTCTGTGTCAGTGTCTCTCATTCACCCTTAGCCACTTCAGCACCACAGCTTAAGTCAAGTTTATTTGTATAGTGCTTTTAACAACAGACATTGCTGCAAAGCAGCTTTACAGAAAAAAAAATTAAAAAGACTTTAAACATTACTTACTTATATACTCCTCTTCATCCCCTGTGGGACAAAAGGCTTCAATGAGCTCTCTCCATCGCATGCAGTCCTTGGCAGCATGTTGTGCTTCTTCCCATGACAGGTTCATCTTTTGAAGCTCCTGTACCACAGTTCTATACCAGGTGTTTTTAGGTCTTCCAGGGTTTTTTTTTCCTAGGTGGTGTCCATCTTAAGGCAACTCTTGGGATTCGGTTTTGCTCCATCCTTAACACATGTCCAAGCCATCTTAAGCGTCTTAATATAATGTCCTTGGTGATGTTTTGACTGCTGGTTTTCTTGTATAGTTGTTGGTTAGAAATTTTGTTGGGCCAAAAGCTCTGGCAGATTCATCTGAGGCATCTGTTGTGGAAGACCTCAAGTCTCCTCATGTCTGTACAACACTCTGAACATGCCAACACGCCAACACTCTGAACCATACAGGAGGACAGACTTTACGTTGCTGTTGTACAGGAGCATCTTTGTTTTTAGGTTGTATTGTTTGGACCTCCAGATGGATCAGAGTTGGGAGAAGGCACCCAGTGCCTTTTCCAGCCTTGCTCTAATGTCTTTATGGACAGCACTGTCCTTGCTGATAAGGCTGCCAAGATAGGTGAAGTCCTCCACAAACTCGAGTGGTGCTCCATTCACCTGGATGGGTGCCTTGGGGATGGAGCTTATGCACATCACTTGGGTTTTGGAGGTGTTGATGTTAAGTCCAACCTGTCTAGCATATTTGTTGAGCCTGTCAGTTTTCGATTGCATGTTAGAGGTGGTTTGTTGAAAGGAGAGCAAGGTCATCTGCAAAGTCAAGGTCTTCTAAATGAGAGGACAGGGTCCATTGGATGCCTCTGGGTTTGTCTGCTGTTGTGTTGGTTGTGATCCAGTCTATTGCAAGTAGTAAGAGGATGGGAGAGATGATGCACCTTTGTCTCACTCCAGACTGTTCAGGGAACCACTCAGTGAGAGTGTTGCCCATAAGGACACTGCACTCAAATTTTCCATAGAAGATTTTTATGATTAGACTGGCTCCATTCTGTTGACTTTAAACATGAGATAATTTTATCCCTAATTTATCCCCAATGAGCAAGCCTGTGGCAAGGGTGGCAAGGAAAAACTCCCTCAGACAACACGAGGAAGAAACCTTGGGAGGAACCAGACTCAAAAGGGAACCCACTCTCGTTTGGGTGATAACAGATAGCACGATTATAAATAATTTGCTTCTATAATGGCGCCTTATATGGTCACAAAGTACAAATGTGTAACCAGGAAACTTGAGTGCAGAACTCTTCATGAGAACTGCCATCCTAAAGTTAGCATGTCAACTGTGGTCCTCAGCCATAGATGCATTACTATAAGGGTACAGAGCCATCTTCCAAGTGCAACTTTTGACTGTCCATATGGGGTCGTCCTCCACAGGACCAATGTGATGAGACTCCAGCAAAATGTAGGGCATCAGGATAGATCAGGTGGGTCTGAGGAGCAGAAGAGGTCAACACCACTGGTGCCTCAGGATTGACATGTAACTCAATAGAGAGGGAAAGACAGAGGGAAGAGACAGACAGACAGACAGACAGACAGACAGAAGGTAACACAGTCATGAAGGACCCTGGGACATAAAGCAGCCAGCCGCTACACCATCAACAAACCTGAGTGAACATGTGAGGTGGGACAGCATCTATACATCCAGTTTACCAAAATACTCTCTGCCTGAGGACCCTCAGATCTACTCCTTTACCTAATAAAAAACTATTAACAAAAGTCTTGACTGAAAAAGATGTTTTCAGCCTAGACTTAAACACTGAGACTGTTTCTGAATCCTGAACACTAATTGGAAGGCTGTTCCATAACTGTGTGGCTTTGTAAGAAAAGGCTGTGCCCCCTGAAGCTATATAAGGTTGGTACCTCATATAGCTTTCACTATATGAGGTACCAACAGATAGGCTGTACCTTTTTATCTGAGTAGGCATGGTAGGTCATAAAGGACGAGAAGTTTGCTTAGATATTGTGGCCCAAGACCATTCATTGCTTTAAAAGTCAATAGTAGTGTTTTATAATCAATACGAAATTTGATTGGGAGCCAGTACAATGTGGATAAGATACGGGTGATGTGGTTATATCTTCTAGTTTTAGTAAGGACTCTTGCTGCTGCATTTTGGACAATCTGGAGCTTGTTTATGCACTTATTGGAAGAATCAGATGGTAAGACATTACAATAATCCAACCGCGAGGGAACAAAAGCATAAAATAGTTTTTCTGCATCATGTAGTGACATTATATTTTTTTATCTTAGCAATATTTCTGAGATGAAAGAAAGCACTTAGCATCTTGCTGCTAATGCATCTGTCAGAACAGCACTATTTTGGGACCCTGCAGGTGTGAGGAAAAGGTATGAGCTGCTCAGATTCATATCTGAATACTATGCAGCCCAATCATTTTTGTTGTTCTTCTTGTCCAGCTTTTTCTGCTGTAGTGCGATCATAAGGACTGGATTAATATCATCTTTGAAATGAAAGTCTCCTCAAGGTCTCGATAGACTATATAATTAGGTCAAGAAAGCCTTTGGACAAGTCTATACAAAGCTTTGTTCCAAGTGTTAATGACATCTGATATTCAAGTCAGGCACTTCTTCTTTGAACATGGAGAGCAGTTAAAATTAGCTTCGAGACTCAATTACTTTTTCATGATTTTTAATGAATTCTCTTTTGATATTTCTAAAAAGGTAAAATACATTAAAATGGATTTGGATTCCCCGTGCCCTAAAAATGTACATATGGAAGTACAAAATAAAGTCCTTCATTCTGTATGATGAGCCATCAATTTTTCTAAGGATTTCCAGAGGAACGGAAATTGGGATTGTCCTCCTGATCATTAGCACATAACAGAAATAAGAAAGGTAGTGTCCTGATTGGCTTACCTGGCCATTAAACTGAAGTTTGTATCCAAATATTGCAGAAAATCCCAATTTATCCAAGAAGGCACTCCAAACTTGGTATTCCAGAAACTATCATTTGGAATCCCAAAATACCTAAATGGACAGGGCTGGCAAGTGTATCAGTAGGAGGGGTCTGGATGATACTGTAGCTCTGAGAAAAGGAGAGGTCAGTGAGAGATATTGGGGACAGGCAAGGGACCTTTTTGTCATCTGGCTTCCATGCAGACTGAACATGACTGAATGAACTTGTGCAAGTCTATGATCACAGAATTCTATTAGCGCGTGGCTTGATACATTTTATCTACTCATGCGTGGCTGGTTGTTGGGGAGGAGTGCACCCAACTGATTAATTTACCATGTAGCTGAGGGGGTACATAGGTTTTGGTGGTTGGGCACTGTGAAGTGGCCGATTATAAATTACATTTTTGGGCTATTTCTCAGTAGATGTCCCACCTTATGGCAAGACAAAGCAGAACTCCAGATTCTGCAGTCTCCTCTCTGGCAGGAGTTCCATGGAGGCATAAGACAGCAAAGCCCATTTCATACATTAAGTTTGTGCTTCACTTACTAGGCTCATGAAATAAGGCTAATTTTGCTCTTCACTTCAAATACAACTGGGCTTGCAAGTCAAGTGGTAACATGGTACTGTGGATATTTTCAAAACGGAAAGTCTCTATGGACCTTGTGCACCAAACGTCATAGGTCAGAGGTCAAGTTTGCCTATCCGCCATATTGGGTTTCAAGCTGCAGCTCACTTTACACGGGGAAATGTGGAGACTGATTAAAATCTTCAGTCAGAATGGCTTGTTGTGTGGCAGTAGGGTGCTCGAACAGAAAAAGCACGAATGGTTTATCGTTTTACTGGTTCCCCACTGATCAAGAGCGGAGGAGGAAGTGTTGCTGCTACTTGTGAGCAGACTTCTCCCAGAGAAGTCTTCTCCTATAAATGTGCAGTAGCCACTCACAATAAAACCATGCTACTCGCATATGATCTACACATCGAGACCGCAGCGCGAATTGGAGGAAGCGGGTGGCGCGAATCAGAGGAGCCGCGGTGAGGAGCAAAGCGAGGAACCGCGAGGCGGAGGAGTGAGCCGGAGCCGCGCGAGCCAAGAGGCTGCAACAAGCGGTGAGTCTGCTCCAATTTAGTCAATACAAGTATACAAAACGCTTTTCACGCATATGAACTAGCACGTTCCGTCCCCATCCTGAGAAATATCTGTAGGCTTTTAGTGACTGACCACCGTAACCCCCTGGTGTGTTGAGTGATATACATTGGGGTAACTTATGTCTGGCAGCTCATTACTGAACAATCAAGTGCAGATTTGGTTTCACTCTTACCAATGATGTATGGGGTCAACTCCTAAGACAGCAATCTTACCCTTAGTGATTTTTTTTGCTGAGGCATCCAGCACAGGTTGAGATGACGACAGCATGCATCCCTATCAAACTTGCGAAAGCATGATCCTCAAACCCAGAAACATGTGGCTGTGACGTCATGCGTGATGTTAAGTGCACAAGGTCCATAAAACACTTTCACAGCTGGATTACATTTTACAAAATGAAGTTTACATTCTATACTGCATGAGTAATCAATTGTGCTTCAACACCAAGCCATCAAACTTCAAAATCCCTACTTTTTTTGCACTGCTGTTCACAGTCCTTCTCATCGGACCCATCCTTGCAATCTTTCTCTCCATCACATACATGACTGTAGATGATGCAATCACTTCCATCCCTGCATGGTTTGAAGCCTACAGGACATACCACGGATGAAACTCCTCCAGTATTTTTGTCTGGCTTGTCTGTAAGATACACATCCAGAAGTATTGCAACACTTCAAACGATATTGTACATAGCCTCTGCTTAAACACCAAGTTATACTGCAATAAATAGATAACATACAGCATTTCTTCTCATCAAAACCATCTTTACAGTCCATTCTTCCATCACAGATTTGCTGGTTGGTCAGGCACACCATCCCATCGTCACAGTGCAGAGGGCAAGTTGGACAACGTAACTCATCTGAGCCATCAGAACAGTCAGGGTGACCATCACACACCAGGGCTTGCTCAATACACTTCCTCTTGTTCTTGCACAGGAAGTGGGCTACATGGGGAAAGATATCGTTAAATGTGAAGTGGGAGTCAGTTTCAGAGATGTACCGTTTCATACGGTACCTGGATCCGAGCAGGCATGTAAACAACGGAGCTCGTCAAACCCATCAGGACAATCCAACACACCGTCACACAGCTGGGACTGAGCGATACACAGTGATGTTCCTTCACAGCTGACAGAGGGGCTTTTACAGACTGGTTCAAGAGCAGTTTTAACTGTAGGTCCTACAAGGACAGCTGGGGAAGAAGAGAGAAAGTTAATTGATGCAAAATTAAATTTACATCTTAAGGAGAAAGGAGCTGATCAATACGTTTGCCTTGACAGTCCTCCTCATCGGACCCGTCCTTGCAGTCCTTTTCTCCATCACACATATGACTGTCATGAATACACTCCTTTCCATCCCTGCATGGTTTGAAGCCCACAGGACAATTTAGGGATGAAGTTCCTGAAGCCTTCTTAGCACCCTCATCTGTAAAAAAATCAAATTGACTTGCTTTTATATAAAAAAAAAAAACAACATGCACCAGCTTAAGCATGCAAGTGGAGTCCCATTGTGCATTAGTGATGAACCTCACTGTGCCTCCCAAATTTCAGCATCTTCAACTTGTGCTCATCATGTTAAGTGCTGCAAAATGTTAGGTCACATACCAGTCTTTATTTACTGTAAAAAGGTCTGCTACAGCCTTCAACTTAACCATCGGTAGCTCAGGACTTCAATGGCCACCACAAGTCACCAGATCTAAGTATTACTTCCCCCCCGTTTCCGGTTGAGAGTACGTCATGCGTGTTCTGGCTGCCGCTTCTCACCGGAGCCTTTTCCCCCTCCTTTTCCATTTTTAGATGCGCCCTAGCATCTCTAACAGGGTATGTCTGTCCGTCGGTCTGTCCGTCTGAAACGCTTTCTTTAAATCGGCCAAACCACCATCTTCGCCACCTAGTGGATGCATCTTTGTCCACCTGTCGACTTGTTACTTTGTGTGTGCAGTTTGATGTTCGAGTCTGGAGCTACACCACCACCGGCAGACAAGTTTTGGGTGTTGGTTCCCTCCAGGCCTTGGTTTGCCGTGGGTGAAGCCTGTGCTCCCAGCTGTGGACTGTAGTGAGCTCGTTGCTCATTTTATCATGGTTGTCCAGCACTGTGCTTTAATGCTTGGCATGATGTTCCGAGCAATGTTGCTCTGCGGCATTGCGGCAGCTGTGCAGGTGGTTTGAGACACACCTGCACTCTGCATGGCGGTGCGCCTGTGCTCGCTTTCTGGATCCATGGCGTAGTGTTTGAGCAATGTTGTTGGCAGCGCCACAGCAGCTGTGTTGATGTGGGACTGTCTTCGTGTGCCTTTTGGTGGGACTGGTTGCTACACATCAGGAGTTACGTCCTGACCCATTTGGTGGACTTTGTCTAATTGTAAAGCATCCTTGGGTTTCTTGAAAGGCGCTATATAAATTTAACTTACTTTGTGGAAAGTAAAGACTAGGCCAAATATTTGACACCTGACCATAACATTCATGCACTTTTGGAACATCCCATTCCAGATCTGCCCCCCTTTGTTCTTGTAGCAAAACTGGCAGAAATCCCAATAGCCATGCTCCAAAAACCTAGTTGAAGGCCTTCCAAGACCCAGAAAAGTGAAGATTAACAGCACTGAGGTCAAGTGAAGTGGCTTGAGATGCAGTAGACTTAAATGAATCCAAAGGAGTTCAGTGGCATTCCAGTCAGGGCTTTGTGCAGGCCACTCAAATTGCAACCTTGGCCAAGAGGCTCACTACACTGGGGGAAGCATGGTCATGGAACAGGTTCAAGCTCCTTAGTTCCCCTGAAAAGGGGAGGGGACAGCATGCAGAGGAGATCCTATGCAGCTGCATGCTTCCAGCTGTGCAAGTCTGGTGGAAGACCCACATGGGTGAGGGGTCAGGTTGCACAAACTCCTGTTGCATTATAAACTGAAGACTTCTTGAATTAGCCAATATCTCTAAACCACAGGACAACTGCCACCAAGAGGATTGACACTTCACAGGAAGCTACCATATTCTATAAATGGGAAATGCATAGTTTAATGTTATTTCAGGACACCCTTGACAAGTAGTACTTACTACAGTCTGCTTCATCAGTGCCATCTACACAGTCCCTTTCCCCATCACACAGGAAGCTTTCAGGGATACACCGAGTCTTATTGTCACAGCGATGGGTGCAGCTCTTGGTGCGGGTAAAGCAGTCCATTTCATCAGAGCGATCCTGACACTGAGGAGTCCCGTCACATACCAGCTTCTTATCTATGCACATTCTTCCATGAGCACAGTGAAACTGGTCTGAGGGGGAACCACAAAAAGGGAAAAAAAATAAACACACAGCATGAGATATGCCATTATGACTTCATATGAAAAAGTCAGCCACTTGTATACTTACCTGGTCTACACCGATATTGACAGTCTTCTTCATCAGAGCCATCTTTACAGTCAACCTCACCATCACATATGTGACTGTGGAGCACACAATCTGTTCTGTCCTTACAAGGCTTCCAGCCCAAACGACATGTTAGTGGACCTGTGACATTTGGCTTCACAGACCGAGTGGGACATCCCTCCTCATCAGAGCCATCAGTGCAGTCAGAACGGCCATTACAGACCAAACCCCTCTCAACACACTTCCTCTTGTCCTTGCACAAGAAGTCACCTATATTCAAGTAAAAAAAAAAAAAGCCAATTAACACCCAGGGGCAGGATAACCCACAGACAGACCCCCTACCCCTCAACCATTCCAGTACCTGCTTTTGGACACCTTTTAATGCAAGACTCTTCATCAAAGCCATCTGGACAGTCACGCTTTCCATCACACAGTTTAGTGTTAGGGATGCACAGGTCTCCCCCTCGACACAAGACCGAAGGGGGTGGACAGCTTTTCAGCTGTGTAGGGTAGCCTATCAGACAAGACAGAATAGAATCTCCCATACAAACTACACAAAGCATGTTGCAGTCTTAACAAGGGCCTCTAAACAGAAAACATGCTACATTTACTTTTCATTAAGAGTATTCCCCTTTAAACCAACTTTGACTGCTACCTAGCTTAGACATTCAGTCTAGACTGAAACTTGAAGACAAGTGGCAATAAAGGCTTGTTAACATTCTAGAGCAGGGCTTTTCAAAGTGTGGGGTGCAACATGAGGAAAAATAAACTCATTGCTCCCACTAAGATGAGGCAAGAAAAGGGGTTGTGGTGGAGGTGTTAAAGAAAGTGCTTAAAACACCACATTATACACGTTTAAGATGTGCAAAACAATGTAAAAGAAGGTGTACAACCATTTTTTTAAATAAAACATTAAATATAACAAATTGTATGGGGGTGCTGTTTATTTGCTCTGAGGGGGGGCTGACTCCCACACTTTGAAAAGCCCTGTTCTAGAACATGTAAATAACCCTGAAAGCAATAGCTTCATGCCATTTTGTAGCCTTGCGGTAGGTCCTGCATTAGATATTTACTCCAGAATCTTCATATGCTACACATTTAGCAGAAGCAAATTAAATGCTGGTGTATTTCAGCTGCTTAAGATCAACCAAGTTAATCAGAAAAATACCAGAGGCAGGTACAAAGTTGCCTAGCCATTGATTGTTGAAGCCCAATTTATTCCAGGTGCCCACGATAAGAATAACACCAATTTTAAAAAGGTTACCACAGTCTGATTCATCAGTGCCATCTACACAGTCCTTCTCCCCATCGCACAGGAAGTTCTCTGGGATGCAGCGGGTCTTATTGTCACAGCGATGGCTGCAGCTCTTGGTGCGTTTGAAGCAGTCGGTTTCATCAGAACGATCCTGACAATGTGGTTTGCCATCACACACCAGGGTGGCATCAATGCACTTCCTTCCATGAGCACACTGAAACTGCCCTAGGAGTGGTTTAAGAGAAAGCAGTTCAGCTCAAATCCAGAGACAAGCCCCCCCCACCCCTTCATGTTTTCTTACCAGCTTCACATTGAATGTCACAGCCCTGTTCGTCAGATCCATCTTTGCAGTCGGCTTCCCCATCACACATATGGCTGTGCAGAATACAGTCACTGCCATCCTTACAAGGTGTCAAACCCAAAGGACATGCCACAGGAGCTGGTTTAGCTGTATAAGCAGTGACAGTTGGACAATCCACCTCATCAGAAGCATCTGTGCAATGCACACGTCCATCACAGACCAGTCTTCTGTCAATACACCTTCTCCGATCTTTACACAGGAAGTCATCTAAAAAGAAAAGCCACCACACTTAAGTTTTAGGCACCTTCAGACATCAACTTGGGGGAGAGAAGGAGGAGAATGCTTACCACCATGGGGACAGTGCTGAAGACATGGTTTTTCATCAGACCCATCAGCACAGTCCTTTCTGCCATCACAGAGCTGACTCTGGGAGATGCATTTTGACGTTGCCAGACATGGTATAAATGGGCTTTTACAATTGGACAGTGGTCCGGTGTTGCCTGCTGAAAAAATGAAAGCCTCAACACATGCACAACTTCAACAGAAGAGCTAGTGGTGTAGAAGCCTTCAAAACCAGGCCTTTGAGAATGTTCTGCAAATGCTCTCCCCCCCCACTTCTTGGTATCTGGTTCATATTTTGGATACTCAAAAGATTTGTCAATGTTACAAGCATTCAAATAAAAGCTGGGCAGTTTAAGAGTTTTGCCAGTTGACCACCTTGAACTTTATGGCACCCACACATCATGACCTGTTTCAGCAACCTTCTGCAAGGTTGCATTAATTTTTGCCAAGATCTTATTAAAACAAGAGCTTCCAATTCCAGTAACTTGAGCAGCCTTTGTTGCTTTCTTTGCTTGATGCAGGTTAAGAAACCCTTCTAAAATGCAGTAACATCCATGACCATGGGATACATCTTCCAGCATGGTTGCTTGAATGAGAAGGTACCTCCTCACTAGTTAGGGTTAAAAGAACTTCAGATGAAGCCATCACTGCAGTAGTTATACAATCAAAGGTCCTTTAAATCCAAATTGTGACTTTTGGCCAAACAGTGTAGCTCATCCAATTACATTTACACAAAATGCACAGGAGTAAAGCAGCTCAGGACCAAGGGTTAAAAGGTGCCACTCTTCCACCCACATGGCCACATCCCTACCAACATCACTTCTAAATCAGTCCCAATACTGGACTTCAGAGCAAACCATTTTCTACAGAGCATGGCAAAGGCTGATAGCTCAGAGACGTAGACGTACCACAGTCAGTTTCATCTGATCCATCCCAGCAGTCCCGGATCCCATTGCAGATAAAGACTTCGGGAATACAGTGTCTGTTCTGATCACAGCGCAGGGCACAACTTCTTGTAGGCTTCCAGCATGTTGATTCATCAGAGTTATCAGGACACTGAGGAACCCCGTCACACACCTGCTTCCTGTCTATGCACTTTCTACCATGATGACACTGAAACTGACCTGGGAGATGAAGATAGAAATAAAATAAGCACACAAGAACTGAGTGGACAAGGCAAAATCACTTACATGGGCCATCTAGTCCAAACCCTGAAGCAACTTTTCATCAAGATAAGCAGCAAAAAAAAGGGAGACCTCTACACTCTTGGGCAAGAGGCCAAACCCAATGTTTGTTAGGGTTGGTCAATTTCACCAGGGTGTGTACACTTGCCCTATACAAGATATCCAGATTCTATGAAATACAATTTGCACAGACCATCTCTACCAGCTCTTACCCCAGTAAACATATGTAATCAGCTCAAAAACAGCCATAAGCTTCCAAAAAAGTTAGCACTTCCTCCCTCCCCCCAAAGGAGCTTGTTCTGTTAAGAATGGCAAAACTGAAGTGACCCATGGTTAGTTTGCTGTTGAACTCCCAAAAGGTTATTTAGGCTTGGCATAAGAAACTTGACAGTGCCATCCACACAACTGCAATGGCAGCCACAGTAATAGTTTCCAAAATGCCACTTCCAAAGTTATGGCCTTGAGGGAGGCATTACTTAAATCTTTAAGAACCTTGGTGGTTAGGACCAGGACTTGAGCAAGTCCATAGACAAGATTACACCAAATTACCCTGAATAAACAAACATTTGTTCCATCTGACCTGGATCACACTGAAGGTCACATCCCTCTTCATCAGAGCCATCTTTACAGTCGACCTCACCATCACATATATGGGCGTTCAGCACACAGTCACTGCCATCCTTACAGAGTTTTGAGCCTAAACGGCACTTCAAGCCAGCTGCATTTTTTGGCGTCACAGCAGTACAGTCCCTCTCGTCAGAGCCATCAGTACAGTCAGGGTGTCCATTACACACCAAAGATGGCTCAATACATGTCCTCCTGTCCTCACAGAGGAGGTCACCTTAAAAAGTATAGAGTCAAGTGTTACATCGGGTCAACTTGGACCATTAAACCAAACTTGAGACACCTGGACATTACCTGTTTTCTGACAACTTCCAACATCTCGACACGAGAGCTCATCAGAACCATCGGGACAGTCCAGCTTTCCATCACAGAGTTGACTTGGGGGCATGCATACTGCAGTGTCTTCACAAAACACTGAGGGGTGTCTACAATCTGGATGTGGAGCTGAAAATGTTGACCCCACTTCAGAAGAGCCCTTGCTGTTGACTGGCCCTCCATTAACAGTAGCTGGAAAGAACGTCATAATTAGCTACTGCATAAGCACATGCCCAATCTGCATAATCTCCTAGTACATGTACTCCTGGTGATTCACTTAACCTTACAGCCTATAAACTTCCCAATACTCTACTCAGAACTCCTGACTTCCTGCTACTATGGATGGTCCCACATGGAGAGTCGCACTTCCCAAAGTAGCTTATGCCCTTTGCTTCAGTACAGTATCCAGGTGATTATGTAATCATAGTAACCATACCAAGACTCCTTCACAACTTGCTCATCTTTAACACCATTTGCTTTTACTCCTACTGCTGTGTACCAGGGCTTTACATTAACTTTTTTGCTCACCGGCCACTACGGCTGGTGGTTTTCCAGAGTCACTCACCATTCAGCCTCTTCACTAGCCACAATTTAGTTGCCAGGAAATCAGTTCTCTCTTCACCATGACACGTCAAGTTCAGAAGATCTAGATTTAATTATGAATGGCAGCATATAATGCATCTCTACAGTAGCACTTAAGTACTCTGTGCTGTTAAGGTCGCTCCCTATATGAAAACATGCAACCAATTCAGACAAATATAAACAGGGTATTCTGTTTACTGAACTCAAATTCAAGCCCCTTACAATATGAAATATCGTATAATATGAAAA
>JAPEIY010000018.1:34515257-34526540 GCA_026122135.1 Cathorops aguadulce | reverse complement strand
GAAAGGCCCTCGCCAGCCACGGGGCTCGAACCCGGACCTTCTTGCTGTGAGGCGACGGCGCTAACCACTACACCACCATGCCGCCCTTGTGCTGAAATGTGATTTATTTTTCCCCCCTCCCTTCTTCAGAGGTGTCACTATCGCACAGGAGAAGAAAATCTCAGCTCTGAGTCTTTCAACGCAAAGCTCTTCGTCCTTAAACAAGTCCTGTTGGAACTGGGAATGCTTGTCGAGGAAAATCTTGCAGGCTTTCTGTTACTGGTTTCAGTGTTTGGTCAGAGAGGACGAATCTTACCTGGAGTTACTTCTTAGTGTAAAACATGGCAGGATCAGGGAACAGTTGATACGAGTTCAGTTCTGTCGTGGCTGACGAGTTTCCAGCCTCAGACCTGGATATGAATGTTATATCCAGGAACGATGAACGGGTATTGACAGAACTGTAACAATGTGGAGTCTGTGTCACTCAATTTTTTGGCAACTGCTGAATTTTTTGACCCTCCTCTACGACTACACAAGGACACACAGGTCAGTGTTGAACTTTTCACCACAAGTTGCCATTCTCCCGACCTTGCACTATGATCGCGCAATCCGATATGGTGAAAGCTGAAAATATCGTGTAGTCTGATCCTGGGGTAAGCTTTTATAAATGACTGATCGAGACAGGCGTACAGTAAGAAGTACACTCGGAATAATTGCGTCGCCTCATCTCGTATGTAAATAAGCGCTAATTAACTGAAGCTGCTATCTATTCCTTGTTGATGCATTGGCTGAGCAGTTTTATTCATTTGTATGAAAATGTCTGTCAGTTATTTCTGATGTTTTCATATTGTGCTTTGGGGTTATTATTGTTGACGCTAATTTGTGGATAAATGAGTGCAAATTGGCTTAAAAGGCATTTTGGTGTTCTTTATAATGCATGTGAAACTGCACCAAAGAGATTTTTTTTTGCGCCCCCCCCCTTTTTTTTTTAATTTCTGTTTTTCTTCACTCAGGTAACTCCTCAACCCCCCCCCCCTCTTCCCTGTTCCAACTCCTAAGCGCCTCTCCCACCTTGAAACCCCAACTCCTGTTCCTTCAGGACCTCTCGGCCACTTTGGGCTGGTGGCCTTCTTTCCCAAAGCCTTCTTGGGGAAGCGGGTTTATCTCGTCCCTTTTTTTTTTTTTCCCCCAAACCACGTCCCGCGTTTCACGGCTCCACCCAAACACCCCCGAGGATGTCCTCCATCTTGCCGTTCACGCCGCCGGTGGTGAAGCGCCTGCTGGGCTGGAAGAAGTCTGCGAGCGGCTCGGGCGGAGCAGGCGGCGGAGAACAGAACGGTCAGGAGGAGAAGTGGTGCGAGAAGGCCGTGAAGAGCCTGGTGAAGAAGCTGAAGAAGACGGGCCAGCTGGACGAGCTGGAGAAAGCCATCACCACGCAGAACTGCAACACCAAGTGTGTGACCATCCCCAGGTACGCCAGCGCTAAAGAGAACGCACGTGCACATCTCCCCATGCCAAAACCTTGCTTCCTTCCGCTCTCAGCTTATCATGCAGTTTGTTTGCTCACAGCTGTCAACATGATTTTTGGAAAGGAGAATTGCACAGTTTGACCAGGAAATGTGTTCAGCACAAGTATTTGAACAGAGGGTGCACCTTTCCTCATATTAGCATTGCTTTATTTTTATTTTATTTCATTGCATTATTTCTGTTTCATGTTGATTTCAGTTTGAGTCTCAGTCGGATATTTTTTTTTTCAACAAACTTCCATTCCATCTCATTTGCACGTTGAAACCGAGTCACGTTTTAACCTTCTCGCTTTCACAGTGATGGATCTAGACCATCAGTGACTTCTATCAGTATTGTGAGAAAACAGTGGCTTCTTAGACTCAACAAGTTGAAACCTTGCGTTTTATGAAAACATTGCTGCTTTTTGTGGTTTTTATCACTGCTCTTTCGTAGTATGTTATAGGATGACGTATTTATGCTTTTGTGAAAAAAAAAAAGTTGCAATCCGGTAAACACAGCTGAACGTTATAGTTTTTTTTTTTTTCAATCCAGAAAATTAAGGAAATCGTATACCTTTTTTATGAGGGCTGAATGATTCAAGACTTGATGCTGATCTCAAAGGGTAGAGCTTCATGAGCAAAGTTTAATATTAAATATGCACGTTTTAGTCTTTCAGATTAAACCACGTGGCGGCGACGTTCATCCTGAGCCTCCTGCACTGTTTAGCAGGATTGTGTTGGATCTTTGAGGTGCTTCGAGCTCGTCGTTTTTAGAGTTCACGGTCTTTCCGGCTTTCCTTGAGAGTCTGTCTAGAAAGGTTTCACAGGGTGGGAAAATGTGCTGCCGGTGCATGTTTTCTGTTCTAATCAGTCCTTTAACCTTGAAGAGTGCTGGGAATTGCTGAAGACATCATTGTCTCTCTGGCTCTTGACGTGAATACCGGGACACACTGCTCACTTTTGTTACCTTTTGTTTAAAATAAAAATCCAAACTCTGTTCAAGTAGACTTTTTTTTTTTTTGGTCTTCATACAATTTTGTTGAAGTAACATTTAAATTCTCTTTAGTGTACTAACTGGATAAAAAAATGTTGACCTCATCTTAACCACTCTCTGAAAGATTTATTTTTCTTCTTTTCAGAACGCTTGTTCCTGGCACTCGAGCGTGATTGGTTTGGTTTGATTCATGGAGTTTGTCGTGTGCTAAATGGTTATTTTTAACGGCTTGTATATAACAAATGCATGATTAATCCACTTCTTGAGATGCATTTAAGGCGCTGCGGAGACGTATTCCGCTGTTACATGCTGATGTAAGTAGGAAGTGTGGAGGTGGATTGGCAGTGACTGTTTTTTTTTTTTTCCTCTGTTGATTTGATCTGTTGATTAGGTCTCGTTTATTGGTTTGAGATCACGGACGATGAATCTTAAGACCTCGAACAGCAGCTGTTTCAAACACGTCGCTGAAGGGTTGCGTTCGATCTCGGGTTTTGTTTTGTTTTGGTTTACCCTATTTCAAGGAAAAACAACCCCTTTATCTACAATAACGTGTCTTCCGGCCCAAGTCTCTGGAAGTCCTGAGTATCAGCGCATGTCCTTTGAGAAGCAGCAGCAGCACAGATAGCGTATCTGCAAACGTGCCTCCAACGAGCGCAGGGATGCAGAGAGGGCGCGCGTTTCTTCCGCACGCGCCCCTCGCCAGAGTGATGGGGTTGCATTTCTAAAGCCTATTGATTGTAATGCGATCACTCTGCTGTCTGGCTGCCTCTGTGTGCGCTGGCATTAAGGCCCCGTTTTCATCCCCTTCAATAAATCTGCTGAGGAAGCAGACTGCATGGGCGTATAATTCCATCAATTACTGGTGAAGGAGGGAGGAACGGAGTACAGGTCAGTATTTTACACAGAGCAGATGACATTATCTTCGGAGCAGACAGGATATCGCATCGCTCCTCGGAGGTGGGTGGGGGATGAGCAACAGTGACCAAAAGCAGAATTCCCACACATTGTTGTCTTGAGATGGCAGCTGAGCTGTCGGGCAGGTCGTTATCTAAATTAGGTTTTGAATATTGAAATATGAAAGATTAAACCTTTTTTTTTTTTTTAATGTTGGGTGTTAAGTGCCTTGTGTTGAAAGAAAAAAAATACTTATTTTCCAAGGCATGGCCTAGATTTGCTTATGAATTATGATGCTTAATTTTACTCTGCTCAAGTGTGTGGTGTTTGGAGGGGGGGCTTTTATTTATTTATCCATTCATCCATCCCCCCCTCGTCTTTCTTCCTTTTTCAGGTTGTGAATGACCTGAGGAAATAAATAACTTTGCCTAGTTATACTTTGTGCAAAAGGGATTTGGTGGTTCGTCGATAATGAATAGGATCGCGGTTTTCTTTCCCGAAACTGCTTTGTTCTTTAACATCCACAAAGAGCGCTGTACATTAGACACCCTTGCTGCAATGATGGGTTCAGCCTTACCGTTTACAGGATTACAAGAACGACTGCTTGGCACATGTTCAGAGGACGCAACCCGAGCAGGAGACTTATCGGCAGCGTTGCTCAATTTCTGCCATCACGAGCAAAGATTATAGGCTGAGAACACACTGTTCTCTCGTGCATCATGGTGCCCCACTATTTTAATCAGATCCTGGATCGGTCCTCGGACTACGTACGGTTAGGTCCTGGCGTAGATGCGAGCAAAACATGGTCTCCAAGTCGCATTGCGTAGAAGTTATTGAAGCCTATTGATAAGACAGCTTCTTGGTTTTATCCCAGCTCTGAGAAGTGCGTCGAGATGTTTCGAGCAGTTTTAGTCTCTGGGATGCTGGCAGATGAGATCTGTAAGGTTGCTGGTCACCTGGACACTAGGCATCTTTATAATGATGGTAATATTTTTGGGGGAAATGATGACATCTCCACACCCTTGTGTGTAATACTTATACATTTACAGCAAGGTTGTCATGGTAACCTGTTTTCTCATTGGTTTCCTGTTTATTTTACCCCCCTGAAGAGCTGTCCTTTTCATTCCCTCGAATATTAAACACTTTTTTTTTTTTCTGCCTTTAAAATCTAGAAGTCCAATCAGTTAGTCATCCTGCTACACACATGGGTTGCTGTGATCCTTTGTTATCGGGGGAAGTACTCCGGCACTGGTCGGACATACGTGGCCAAGTTTTGGTATAGTGTCTTGGCCAAGTTAAAATTAAAACCACTAGGTGTTTCTCAAGTCTTTTCACTTTGCAGTTTACATAAACTGCTAATTTGTGATCTCCTCCAGTTGTCACTTGATGCTGAATTCAGAGTCATAAGTTGCTGTTTAGTTTTCCAGTGTATGAATATCAGATATTCTATCCATATTCACTGGATATGAGCAGTTGTGCGCTCTGACTGGCGACTCTGCTACTAGGATATCAGCTCATACAGGGCTCAAAATTCACATTTTTTTCATTAGCCAGCCGGACTAGTTCCCTTCCAAAGTAACTCGCCAAACAGAAAATCAACTTGCCAATTTTTTCATGTATGAATTTTACTTGTCAAAAATAACACAAAAGAGAGTAGTTGCCATTGTTCGTGACTAATGTGCATTTATTTCGAGACCCGAGTATTTTGATACTATTTTTTTTGCACACTTTACAAACTGGCATTTGCTGTTCCATGTCCTCCTCGCGATATCGAAAAAAAATGCCAGATGACTGACCCTTTACTAGTTCTTTTAGGAACCAATGCGTCCGCTTCCATTTTTAATTTGTCGCTGAAATTGACAGAGCTTACACGGTAGCCTATGCAACACCAGCGATTGCACGAACTGAGTCAGCGCTGTAAACCGAAACTAGAAAATCTTCCTGCAAGTTCCTTTCAGCACAGAGATGTTGCCCGGGTTTGGTTGGCGAGTGCGTGGAGTTTTTTTTTTTTACCCTTAGGCAGCCTCTCATGTTACTGCCTGAGGGACAGGGAGAAAAGCTCTGGAAAAGGTTTTAAACAAACGAAACAAACGCAAGTCGGCAGATGACCATAAAATACTTGATAGTTACGATATAATTTTTTGTACATCTCTCAGAATTTTCCGTGATATATCGAGTATATTTGATATATCACACAGCCCTAGTCTGAATCTTCGCTTCATATATATATTTTTTATTTTCAGCGAGCCAGCCGGGCTGCCTAGTGACAGGAATTACCCGCTAAATGACAAATTAAGTCACCTCGGGCAACCGGACCACCGCGAATTTCGAGCCCTGGTGCGTATGAAGACTAAGCCCTAGTGTTGTTCAGGCTCACCGTCAGGAGCAGATCTGTTTAAAAGTGTGTGCAGTATGTCAGCAGTGCAAAAATGGCCTTTTGTGGTGCCACAAGATGCGCAATCCTGACGTGTTATTGTGGTGTTGGAAAGAAAGATGCAAAAGTGTTGATTTTAATTTGATTTAAAGCGTTACCCCTCTTGTGAAAATGGTTGGATGCGAGACTCTGGCGCTTTCATGTGTTAGCAGCTTTCACGCCGCTGTAAATTCCTGTTTCAGACACTGATTCAACAGTGAATAATCAGGAAGAGGCCCCGGCCCCTTACCCTAAACCTCATGTCAATCCGGATACAAGTTAATTTATTCATAAGTTGTTTGCAGGAGCATTTACCCAAGAAATGTGGAATGGATGAAAATCCAGTTTGTTGGGCGGGGAGGGAACCGAACAAGCTACGTTTTGTGGAACTTGCTCTCCGTATTAATGCCTCGATCATCTCGATGGAATAAAACAGTTCGGGAGGGAAAGTAACGCCGCAACGGAAGAGGCACAACAGTGACTGCAAGATGTTTCCAGTTTGTTCTGTACGTTTACATATGCTAATGGTTTGAAACCGCACGACGTAGAAACGGTGTTAACGTGACCAGTAATGCCTGTTAAGGCGAGTGTGAGATTTGTGAAGCAAATGTTCAGACACCAAACATGTCTTGGCTGATACAGTGGATTTGGGGTGAAAGGGAACATTGTGTACAGTTGAAATTTCCTTTAACTCGCAGTGATGGTGAGGAGGAAGGAGGTGTGTGTGTGAGAGTGAGTGAGCGAATGTGTGTTGTTTTTCAAGAGAGACCGGGGGGGGGAGAGCGCGAGAGAGCGAGTGTGTGCGTGCGTGCAGGCAGTTGGAGACTCTGGACGCTGTTTATCTTGGGCTGCTCACTTGGAGATTAAAAATCCGAGCAGTGAATCAGCTTGCTTTGTCTTTTCAGTCTCTCACTCGTCACTGCGAGCTCGTATCTCGGCGCTCCAGTATCATGGGCTTTTCTGCGAGCCCTCAGCGTAGCGCGTGGTGTGTCGCTTTGTCCATTGCTTGCGTGCCGTGCGATGTGTGTGAGCGTGATGTCGAGGAGAGCGCTGGGCTCGAGCCTGTGCCTGCCTGAGTTACGCTACTGTCTGTGTTTCCCCTGCACAGTTCTGCTCCAGCACGGCGCTGACGCCAACATCCGCAACACCGACGGCAAATCGGCGCTGGACCTGGCCGAGCCATCTGCCAAAGCCGTGCTCACTGGTGAGTCAACGAAGCTCTCTTTCCTTATCTGTCCATCTGTCTTCTGGCTGGCTTTCTGTCAGTCCGTCCGTCACTCATTTTGCTGCTGACTGGCTTTCAAATGTTCACTGAATGCTGTGTGTATGCGCGTGCGTGTGTTTGTATGTTTTCCAGTTATACTGCTGCTCATTGATGTTTTTGTGGATGCATGTAGTCGCAGACTGATCCCCCTCTCTCTCTCGTTATCTCTCTCTTGCTCCGTCACTCCACACTGATTGCAGTAATGCTCAGTATTGTTTTAGGTTTTTGTTGATGCACACAGCAGGAGTCTCTCTCTCCCCCTTTCCCCTTCCTCCCATTTGCATCGCGTGTCCCTCCTCATCCACGTTCTCCCCACGTTTACTCCGAGTTGCATCACATCTCGGCTGTTAGCATTGGGCAGGAACAGCATTCGTGTGTAGCTGCGTGTAATTAATTGTCAAGATTAGTCGGCGTCTTGCTTCAACAAGTTTCCTGATCATACAGGAGGCTGTATAGAACAAACGCGCATCTGCACTTGTTTAACTGTTCCAGGAAGGAAGGCGTGTTTATTTTATTAGAGTCACCATGGCACGGTTGTTACCAGATAAGCTGGTTTGAGTATTTCAGACACTGCTCATCTCCTGCAATATCCCCCGCACACGCATACACAGTAGTCTCTAGAGTTTACTCAGAACGGTGCGAAAACCTGGGGGGGGGGAATCCTGTGAGTGGAGGGTCTGCAGGCTCCAACACCTTGCTGATGAGAAGAGAATAACCAGACTGACAGGGAAGTCTAGAGTAACTCAAATCAGCACTGAGCAGAAAAAACGCTCCGAACACTCCACTCCACGCAACGCAACCCATGAGACCCTGACGTAGATACACTTACAATAGCAGGAAACCACATCAGGGTCCACTCCTGTCAGCCAGGAACAGGAATCGGACAAGCGCAGACTCACCAGAGCTGAACAGCCGAATACTGGAAGGAAAAATAAAATCCTGTTCCGAGATGCTTTTCTGCTCACTGTTGCAAAGAGTGGTGATTTATTTATTTGTTAATTACTCCAGACTTCCTGTTGGTTCAAACTAGGGCTGGATACTGGTTCGTTTGGACCGGTAAAACATTCAAGAACTGAGTCCAAAAAACCGCAAGTCATGAGCCGGTTTTTTGGACCTGAAAGTCAGAACAAAGTACAATATAATGATTTCTATTACTATCTTAGTAGTACTCTAGTCCTGGAAGGTAAAAAAAAAATAGCCCTGAATTAAACGAGGTAACAGACATCCCAAGTCTCCCGGAAGTTCCGCGAGCAAGAGCGTGCAAGCAAAACATTTAATGTCTGCATCGCACATATGATGGAGTGCATGAGGGAGACTGTGGGTGTGCCTGTTCATGTAGTGCATGCTAGACAAAGAGCATCCTGATTGGTTTACAGACATCCAAAGTCATGCGGCATGACTTTTTTTTTTTCCCCCCCCATCAATGGAAATGAGTTTCTGCAGGTTGGAATGTCTGAGATAAGCCCGAAATAAAATGATATTCTTCTCTTTCTGTAAGTGTCGGTTCAGTTTTAGGTCAACAATGAAAATGTGCTACAAATGAAAATAACATCAAAGTTTACCACGAAGCCGATGTCGGTACGTACCGAACATGCAGTAGTACTGCTGCAGCTAGTGGTGGACTGATCGCTGACAGCCACTCGACAGTGTTGTAAAATCATGTTACATGTACTCCCTTTGGTTTGGTTTATGCTTATGTTTAATAAAGTAAAAGTGTTTTGAGTCGCCTCTCTGCTTGGTAGTCACTAATAGATAAGGCATTGAAAATAAGTGCAACATTCAACCATAAATATTGGTTTAATAAAACATAAGATTACGAAGATATCAACGAGACAGGATCAGGTCCGGATCTGAACCTGAATGTCTGGGCCTGAACCTGGACTCGAACCTGATCAAGCCGAACCGGTATCCAGCCCTAGTTCAAACCAGTCTGGTCGTTCTCCTCTGATCTCGCTCATCAACAAGACGTTCGTTTTTCACAAACTCTCTAGAAATGTGTGAGAGCGAGAAAATCCCAGAGATCAGCAGTATCTGAAACACTCAAACCAGCAACCCTGCCGCAGTTCAAGTCACAGAAATCACATCGTTTCCTCATTGCGATGTTGGATATGGACCTTGATGAAAAGTTCGTCCTTGGAGTCTTAGTCTTTTAGAATGTTTTAAAGTAATTGGCTGCTGATATATACTGACTGCAGTATAGTCGTGTTTATCTCGCATGCTACTCAGGTTCATCGTGTTAGAACGTTCCTGGATCCTTCTCCGCATTCTGTGCAGCATCGGACGTGAAAATGAACCTCGTCCAAACGTCGTCGCTTGGTTGCGATTAACCCCACCCGCTCGACCCTGAAACGAGACCTTGGCTTGTCGCTTATTATCCAACTTTGCGCCAAACAAGTTCGACACGAATCTAATTAGAAAGCAAATGAACATCCCTGTGGTTTTAATCAAAATGATAATTCTGAGCTCATAAACTTTGTAAAGTGATTTAGAAGAGATTTACCAGGGACGAGCTCACAGCTGAACAGATTAGCGTGCGCTTAAGCCTTCCCCCCCAATGCGTCTGCGTTGCACTAACGAGTTTGTAAATGCACTTTGGTGAAAATCTCCTCCGTGTATTCCAGCTGGCCTCTGAGCAGTTCGCATTACTGTCACCTGCTGTGCAATTCAGTCTGACAAACTTCTCAGATGAAATGAAATGGATACGAGAAGCTTCTTCCCCAGCGAGAAGGCGTGAGCGCGATAACGCCGCACGGTAAGCTTTAATAAGACGCCACGCTTGTCGGAGCGGAGTAAATTTTAAAAGCTGATAGTGAGCGTGAGGTGAAGTTTGTGCTGCTGACTGCAGAGGTTTCACCTCATGTTAGCAGGTATGTGTTATGGATGTCATGGCAAATATTTCCTGCTCGTCAAATGGCAAAAATATTGGCAGATTTTGGCGAATAACAAGAAAGCTTTGGTTCTACAGGAGTGAGTCAGTAATCCTGTTATCAACTTTTTTTTTTGACGTTTTTATGGGCTGCGTTCTGAGCCGAATGCGCAGTGAAGATTTTAGACTGAAATTGCGCACAAGTACTCGGCCCTCAGCTGTCACTACAGACTAAAGCTGCGCTCCGTGAATGCTGCTTTCAGCTCACCTCGGAAGCGGGACACTGGGACTCGCTGTTGTCTTAAAATCACGGATGTTTCTACGTTCGGAATTGGCGCATCTGGGCGTAAAGCTGATGAGCTGTTGTCACGGCGTAGCGTCCGGCCGTCCTCCACAGTTCAGTTAAATCTTATCTCCTCCGTCAATTCTCCACGAATTTCCATTCCGATTGTTATCCCACGGGGGGGGGGGGTCCGGTCACATTTTCACTTCTGGGCCATATCTTTAAAAAAAAAAACTTTTTTTTTTTTTCCCCCCCGAATTTTTACATATAAAATAGATTTTGACTTTGTTTCTAAGAGCAACGTTTGTTTCTGGAGCATATATCCAAAACTATTCATGATATGGATTTGAAACTTGGTCTACCTATTAGCAAGGTGATGTAGATGTGCCTTTTCATACTAAGGAATTTAAATTTTTCATGTTTCTATGGAAACAGTTTCAGACTCAGGTTAGTCTTAGGGGTCGGTTTTGTTTCCGGAGCAGAGCTTGACAATTGTGAGCGGTATGGTCTTTAAGTTGATGTGTGTGTTAAGTAATGTATATCTGCCTTTTGATACTGAGAAATGTTAATTTTTAGCTCGCCTGGACCAAAGGTCTGGTGGGTTTATGCCATGAGCTGCTGAGGTCAGTGTAAAGAGTATAGATGAAAGTCTTTTGGATTTACCGGGAAATCCGGATATTTGACAAAACTCTTGAAAATCTCCGGTTTTCAGAATGGAGAAATGTATTTTTCGGATTTTTCCTGTTCCTAGACGCGGCATAATACTTCGCATCGTCCTTGCATGGGCACGGTCCTTAAATAGCCCAAACATAGTGCATTGATTAAAGACAGGTGTTCTTTGTTAATGGCGCGCGTGCCGGAGCTCGTTAGGCCCAAGGCACGCCTTCAGGTGCACGAACTAAGGCACGCAGGACTGACACTGTTCTGCGCAACACAATCGCACTAGAAAGCATGTTCAAGCTGCCAGTGGAACTGCAGTCTTTTTAGTTGCGATTTACGAGTATTTCTTCTTGTGTTAATAATTCGCCATGTCAAAACAAGCAAAACTTTCCTCCTCCTTTCGACGTGAAGAGAGGTAAGCAATT
>JAPEIY010000018.1:32392354-32409951 GCA_026122135.1 Cathorops aguadulce | reverse complement strand
ACAGATGGCGCAGTAACATATTTAACCAACAGATGCCGCTATTCGGCCTCATCGCGATGTGGCCGTATTTTAATTGTTTGTGGATGCGGCAGGTTTTTTTTTTTTTCCGGGGGGACGTAGTCAAGGCGGTGGGCAATTGTTGTCAAGGCGGCCGCCTTAACTATAAAGCGCTGCGGGAAACCCTGCCGGCTTATTGGAAAAAAAAAAAACTCAAAGATATCCACGCCATGGTCAGACAAATAGGCAAACCCATGTTTTTTGCAACGTTCTCCGCTACTGAGATGAGATGGCCCAAGGTCATAAAAGCTCAACAGGGAGAACTAAGGGACTTTTCAGAGCTTGACTGGAAATCAAAATGCGACATTCTGCGGAGTGATCCTGTAACGGTAATGCGCTTGTTTGAAGAGAGTCGATGCTCCGATGACCAACCTTATCCTCTCACCAGCACAGCCCATTGGTGAAGCAGAGGATTACTTTTATAGGGTTGAGTTCCAAGCTAGAGGAAGTCCCCACATACACATGCTAATTTGGATTAAAAACACCTAAATTTGATGACTCCTTCGACTCCGAAGTATCAGCATTTACAGATAGGTACATTTCATGTGAGATGCCTGATCCCGAGACAGACCTGGAGCTCCACAGAATTGTCTCAGAGGTTCAGGTGCACAGCAGGAAACATTCCAAATCCTGCAAAAAAAAGGCAATGCTGCCTGTAGATTTGGCTTTCCTAAACTGCCCATGGATGAAGCATTCATCACTAGGCCCTTCCCCCACTGTTGACATCTCAAAGGTTAGATGACGAGGAAGCTGAGGCTGCTAGAGTACTGGAGGAGAAGTGGGCACTCGCCAAGATGCGAAAGGAAGCCAAAGCCAAGCTTCAGCAAGTTAGAGACTTGCTCATGGATGCAGGCGCTTCATTTAGTTGCTTGACAGATGCTCCACCGATGCGGTTTGACATACGAGAAATACCGTGAACTCGTCAACCACCTCACGAGCAGCCATGTTGTGATCCTGAAGCAGCATCCAAATGACTGCTGGGTTAATCCATACAGCCAAGACCTGCTTCGTGCCTGGAACGCCAACATGGACATTCAGTACGTTGTGGATGACCACAGCTGCATAATGTACATGATGTCCTATGTGCCGAAGGCAGAGCACAAGATGACGGAATTCCTTAAGAACGTCGTCAAAAATGTTAAACAGTCTGATGTAAAGGAGCGCGATGAAATAAAGCAGGTTATGCAGGCCTATGCTAAACAAAGAGGTCAGCGCTCGAGAGGCTATTGTTCGCACCTGCAGCTTACGTCTGAAGAGGTGTTCCCGGTCCGTTGTGTTCCTTCAGACCGATGAGGAGTGAAGATGAGTCACCCTTTTGGCAGACTTAAACAAATGGAACCGGGTTCAGAGGTGGTGTGGATGTTAGGCCTGGCAGAAAAATACGTCAGCAGACCTCTCGATCCAGAGTTTGTTCCCGCGTACAGGGTGGTGTATGGACAACAAACTGAAAGTAAAAGTGCCATCCCCCTCTTAAACAACATGAACTTTATTCAGAAAAGGACTGCTGGAAAACCAGCAATTATTAGATTTCCTCGCTTCTCAGAGAAGAAAACACCTGAGAAGTTCTATAGAAGCCTGCTCAAACTATCTCCCACAGATCTGATGACGACCTGAGAGATGAAGTACACCCGACCTATGAGCAGTTTTATAAGTGTGGCCAAAAGCTGGGCATGAGTGTCCAATACATTGTAAACCACAACAAAAAACGCTACGAAGGTCAAAGTAGGAAGATCGACGAAGCATTAGAACAGTATCAGGTGCGTGGCCCTATCATTAACGAGTGGAACTCTTTTGCGCCTGAAGTAGAAGCAGAACGATTAGTATGTCTTACAGAGCGAGAACCTGACGAGCACGAAGACAAAGAAGTTCCTGAATTTCAAGTCAAGAAAGATGGAAGGAGCTCCATGCCTAGAATAGAAGCACTGCAGTCGAGTCCAGACTTTGTGAGAAAAATGTATCAAAGTCTGAACAAAACGCAGGCTTCTATCTTCTACAGCATACGTCAGTGTTGCTTTGAACTTCTGTGGGGTCGCAATGTAGAGCCATTTTATTGCTTTTTGACAGGGGGAGCTGCTGTGGTAAAATAGCACGTAATCAAGTGCGTTCACCAAGAGGCAACGAGGATTCTGTGGGGGCTCCCCAGATTCCGGGACCAAGCAGACATGTCCCAGCCTGCAGTACTGCTGACTGCCTTCACTGGCACAGCAGCATTCAACATCCCTGGCGCTACATTGCACTCCATCCTCAAACTCCCAACATCCTTGAAGCCACTATATCAAGGTCTTGGAAACGCCCTCGATGAGGTCAGAGTGACACTGTCCAACGCGGAGATTCTCATCATTGATGAGATCTCCATGGTTTCCAAAGAGCTGTTTGCTTACGTCAACTGGCATTTTCAACAGATCAGAAGAAACAAGAAGCCATTCGGGGCAATTTCTGTCTTTGCTGTAGGTGACTTAACTGCCGCCTCTTGCCAGAGCCAAGCCACTCTGTGTGTGTGTGTATATATCTCTCGAAGGATCACTTCAAAATGGTCATCCTTACAGAGATCATGCAACAGAAGGACAATCGAGCTTTTGCTGAACTCCTGAACCGCCTTAGAGTGAAGCAAAAGCTCAATTCGAGCAATGAAGATAGAGTTGCTCACACAGGCAGTGGCTGATATCAAGGATTGTCCAATAGATGAGCTACATATATATGCTACCAACAAAGTAGTTGACCGTCACAACTCTGACACTGTAGCCTCCCTCCACGAGGATGCCATCGAGATTGCAGTTCAGGATTACAGGAAAATGCCTACAACTGGCTGCATGACTATGGTGTTCGACATTAAAGGTAATAGGCGAGACTTGCCTGACAACATAATGGTCGCTCAAGGAGTATGCGTTATGCTGATCAGGAATCTCAACGTGGGGGACGGAATTGTTAAATGGAACATTTGGAACCATCTCGCACATTGTAGTGACAGAGAGCAAGCCAAAATATGTAAAGTTGATTGGACTCCAGCTGGACAATCCCACAGCAGGACAGAGAGTCAAAAAGATCTTGGGTCCCTCAGATAATCTGGCCTATATTGAAAGATCTGAGGAGAACTTGAGCAGCAAAAAAAAGGGGTTGTTCATCGCCAGTTCCCCATGAAGTTCACTTTTGCGTGTACGGCCCACAAAGTACAAGGTATGACGATGGCATCGACGGTTGTGTACCTGAAATGGGTCTTTGAACCAGGCATGGCTTATGTAGCCCTCAGCTGCACAACTTCGCTGGGAGGTCTGACCATCTGTGACTTCGATGAAAAAGATGTATGCTGACCCCAAAATCAAGACGGCTCTGGAAAGTATGACTTGAGCTTCTTTCAAGAGTTGTAGACCATTAAGTTGTTTTTTTTTAAATCTATACAACAAACTCCAAAGATTTTGACAATTGTCCACCACAACACACAGGGTCTGCTATGTCACATGGTGGACCTGAGAGCACATCACGAACTCCAATGAGCAGATGTGCTTTGCCTTACGGAGACATTTGTCGGGGTCTTCTGCAGCCGAAACTTTTCAATTGGAGGGGTACACCACCTTCACACGTAGCAGACAGCTGTCTTACAACAGTTGTGTGGACATGGCAAAAAAAAAATGGAGGTGGAGTTGCAGTGTACTGTAGAGACGATGTGCAAGCAGAGCCTCGCAGGTACATGCAACAGGTCACTGATCTGGAATTGCTTGTTGTTGAAATTGAGGCTCTAGTCAAAGTACTATTTGCACCTGTTTATAAACCACCAAAATTTTCAATTGGGAATCTTTCTCCAAAATGTGAAAAACCTCTTGGACTCATTTTTTAAATCACCAGCCCATCGTTGTTTGTGGCGATTTTAACAAGGATCTCCTTTCAAAAGGAAAAAAGTAATCAAAGATTTCAGTCCAGAGGTTACACTCAAAAAAAAAAAGTCCACCACTGAGAACACACCGATTGACCACATTTATATTTCACATCCTGATGTCAATCAGGTGTTCTCCAAACATACTACAGTTACCACAGTCCAGTTTATTACATTTTGACTAACTAAGCCTCTCCAGCCAACACATGGTCCATAGAAAAGTTAGTGTTTCTGTATCCTGTAAAGTATACATATTTAATATATATGTAGTTTCTAGGCACTCATTGAGCCTGTTCAATGAGTCATTTATTTTCAAATGTTATTGTACTCTCTATATTCTGTAGTGTGTTAATTGACAATTTTTTTTGTAAAAAAAACTTCGTGTTTCATTTTGTAACAACTTGTGTGGGTGTCTTTTCTTATTTAATTGTTTTTCATATCCATGTTTCAGGTCACTCATTCAGGTTTGTTCAATGAGTGCCCAGCTTTTCAATTGTGTAGTATTATGTCAATGTTTAAGCTATTGTTAAGACTAATCATTGTAGTGGCATGTGTTGGCTGGAAATAGTTGAATCTTATAATTATGTAAATGTAGTGTAATTATTTATGTAATAAAGGAGTCAGCATTATCGTGTCGTCCTCATCTATTGAGATAATGAGAACGACCGTCAATGTAAAATGTTATGTAATTAGCTACATTATATTAGCTAAGCTAAGCCAATGTAAACCATGTACTCATGTAAATCATGTATTGTAATGTGGGTTTATGTAAAGTCAAGCTGCATGTCAACCAGGTCCATCACAAGGTATCTTTCTTCCTTTGAATTATTCCCTCACATTGAGTCATGTAACTAAATCGCCCTCCCCTTCTCCAGTCTCTATTCTCTCTTTACTGTCCATTCATGTTCAACAGGAGTATCTCACAGCAGACTGAGGAAGAAGACATCAAGACCAACACAGCTGATCTCTTTGCAGTGAAGACCGCAACCAATCACAAAAAAGGGAAGAAATATTTCATAACTTTTGATCAAATGTTTTGAAACCTGTAACTTTTTTTTTTTAATCTGGGAAGATTCAAGAAGACCTCCAGAAGAGAGCAACCCAACAAAAAAAAAAAAGGGAAGAAATATTTCATTAAGTTTGTGATCAAATGTTTACACAGCTATTTGGAAAATGTAACTTTGTCTTTTAAATCTGGGAACAAGATCTAGGATGACGACCTCCAGAAGACTACAACAGCTCACTCTCCAGTGAAGACAGCAACTCAGCAGAAGAACGCAAGGGACAAGATCTAGAATGAAGACCTCCAGAAGACTACAGCAGCTCACTCTCCAGTGAAGACCGCAACCCAGCAGAAGAACGTGAGGAACATTCAGCATTGTATCTTCACTGATTGTATATCAAACAACACTTTGAAAACTGCACCTGCCTAATGAATATGGTTTTAATTTTACAACAGAAGACTTAGGAAGAAGACCTCCAGAAGACTTTTCCTTTAGTTTCCTGATGGGTTTGGTGGTCCCGTTTTCACAGCATTGTTTCTTGGTAGATTAGGTCTCATTGTATTTAGTATGGAGGATCCTAGGGCCCATGATTAGTTGACTCGAGTACCTTACAGGCTTTTGTTGATTTTTGCTGACTCATCAGGTGTTTTTCTACACTGTAAAAAATGTCCATGAAAATTACAGTGAAAAACTGTGAAATGGCAACAGAAATAAACTGTAAACCTAGAAAAAGCTTACTGTTGTAGAATAAACATTGAATTACCATAAATTAAAAAACTATCAGAGATGTTGTTTTTAATTGTTTTAAACGTGAAATATATGGTGAAAATCTGAAATGGTGACAGCATTGGACAGTCATATTAAAAATAGCACATTACTGTATTATTCACAGTGTAAATACCTTAAATAAAAAACATGCTGTCAATGATATTTTTTACTATTTTAGTATGTGTAATACAGGGTGAAAAACTGAAATGGAAATGGTAACAGATTGTAATATTAAAAACAGCACATTACTGTATAATTAATTTAGGCATCAGACATTCCACAGATAAAAAAAAAAAAATCAACAATGTACATTTAACCCACAAGGTGCATAAGGTTAGTCTGTGTGGATTCTACTGACCAAAATATTGTCCCGTGTTACAGTGCACAAGTGCTGAGAGTAATCAATAGCCCACAATTCCAACAATAGTCCTATAATTGTCCAATCTGGAAAAAAAAAAAACATGCTATGACTTGGTGCAATAGGCCTAGTGCAGTGATTACAAATTCAGTGACCTTAGATTTAGCTTTGCTTTAGATTCCTGAGAAATACTAGAGACATACTCCTGCTCAGCAGGTGGCGACCTACCCTCAAAATCCTTTTTTCTCATTAGCGCGGGCATTTGCCCGGGCATGTCCATGCAAACTAGCCTGGGAAACCCCATGCTGCTTTGAACGATCGTTCGTCAGGTGTTAATCAGGCATCATGCAAACTGTAAGACTGCAAAAAAGTGTAATTCTCAGCGAGTTTTGAAGCCGGGATAGCTAAGCTAGTCAGGCATACTTTGTACAGACTTAATTCATTAGTAAAATTGGTAGCAGATAAAATTCCTCTGTACCGCTCTTTGTGTTAAGGTAATATTAATTTGTTTTATGTTGGGCTGCAGCAGTGTGAAGTTGTATTTGTTGCAAAGCAGCCCCATGTGTCCTAGGCTACCTGTGAAATTCATTTGGCTTGAGTAGTGTATGCACACGCTCTCACTAAGTCCATATGCATGCATTGCGTGTTGTAAGGATTTGAATGTTGTTGAAGCTGCACAAGTGTTCAGTAAGGCCAGGCATTTACTTTGTACAGACTTAGTTCATGATAAAAATTGTATATTGTACTAGTGTGTATCCCATTGTTGTTGCATAATGAATGTTGAAGCCCAGTGGGTACTAAAGAAAAATCTTAACAGTTTTATATTTGGTACAACAACTAGCTAGAAATGTGGCAGTGTAATTTCTGTGGGAAGTCGTTAAAAACACTAAGGGGTTATGTTCTTCATTGCAAACTTCATAGAAATGAGCCACATTGTTTGTTTAAATGTTATGGCTCTGGTTGCACCAAGACATTTTTCAGGTATGGTGCATTTAAAACACACTTCTACCGCAAACACAACATGCCTGAATCTGATCATGTTGGTGCTGTCGTTGGTGCTTACAGGTGCCCAGTTGCCTTGTGCAGCCATCACAGCCAAACGATCAAGGACCTTTTGGGTCATCAGAAGAAACATCTTGAGGAAGGACATGAAGTATGCTGTCCGGTGAGTGGATGTTCAAGTGTTTTCAAAATCAAATCTTCATTTACAGCTCACATTTCACGAAAACACAGAGACATTACAGACAGCAGCATTAATGACCTGTACAGAGACTTACCAAGACAGTCAGCAGTTGTAGCTATGCCTACCGCTGACTCTGAAGTTACAGAGACTGAAAATGTGATTGAGACTGAGGGGAGAGAGGATGAGGATATGGATACATCAGGAGATTTTGGTTATCTGTATTTGAGAAATGTGAGTTTGTTTTATTTGAAATTGCAGGGAAAGTTTCTGCTTCCTGCTTCAACCATTCAAAGTATTGTTGAGGAGATGGTTAACATACACGAGTTAGGCCAGGCATATACTTTGAGCAGACTTCGTTCTTTACTACAAAATGACACATCACTCTCCAATGATGACATAAATAAAGTTTGTGAGTCTGTCAAAGAGTCTGATCTCTTTACTGAATGTCACACAGGGTCAATGAGGACTGTATATTCAAGAACTGAGACTTTCAAAAAAATGTTCCATTATGTGGCGCCAAAGAAATTACTCTTAGGAAGAGATGAAAATGGAAAAGACCGATTTGCATATTATGTTCCCATCAAAGACACTCTGAGACATTTCCTAGAATCTAAGCTTTGGCTAGATCAGAGTGCACATGTGACAGAACAGTCAGAGACGGGGGTTTTGAGTGACATTAGTGATGGTAGCTTATTTAAACAGAGCGAGTTTTTCAAGAACAATCCATCCAGTTTAAAACTCGTGCTCTACCAGGACTCGTTTGAGGTTGCTAATCCGCTTGGTTCCGCAAAGGCGAAGCATAAAGTGCTTGCTGTTTATATGTCCGTTGCCAATTTACCACCACATGTGAGGTCTGACACTGACCATATGTCACTTGTGCTACTGTGCCGAGAGAATGATTTCAAAACATTTGGGCATTCAAAGGTTTTCAGTGATTTGATGAGTGACCTGAAAGAGTTGGAGGAGACTGGAATCTTGACGACAAATGGAACTGTACGTGGAACACTATATTGTATTGCTGGTGACAATTTGGGGTCCCATTGTATTGGTGGCTTGTCAGAAAATTTCAGTTCGTCACAGTACTTTTGTCGGTATTGCCTGGTAACCCGGAATGAATTTCAGAGTGACAATCCAAATGTATGTGGACCATTGCGTACAATTGAGAAGTACAATTCTGCTCTTGAGCGCCTTCAAAATGAAGATGCTCCTGAAGGCGTGAAGTTTGATTCAGTCTTCAATTCTTTACACCACTTCCATGTTTGTCAGCCAGGACTGCCTCCATGTCTGGGGCATGACATATTTGAAGGCATTTTGGCATATGACATGGCGCTTTATCTGAAATATTTCATAAAGCAAAAGAAATGGTTCTCTTATTCTACTCTCAATCGACGCGTTTGTCAGTTTAAGTACTGTTTGTCTGATGCTTCTACAAAGCCATGCAGAGTCAAACCTCTTGCAAAAAAGCTGTCAGGACAGGCGATACAGAACTGGAATTTTCTCAGGCTGTTGCCTCTTCTGATAGGTGACAGAGTGAAAGACACAGCTGATGATGTTTGGCAGTTGACTCTGCAGCTGAAGGATATTGTGGACATGGTCTGTGCTCAGAAAATATCTGTCTCACAGGTTGCATTTCTTGACGTTCTCATTCAAGAGTATTTGGAGTCAAGAAAATCTCTCTTTCCAAGCACAACACTGAAACCAAAGCATCACTATTTACACCATTATCCAGCACTTATTCTGAAATTTGGGCCCTTGATTAGACTTTGGACGATGAGATTTGAGAGTAAGCACAGTTATTTTAAGACGTGCAAGGAATCTGAAGAATTTCAAAAACCTCTGCTTGACTCTCTCTCAAAGACATCAAATGCTGCAGGCTTATCTTACAGCAGATTCCCTCGACCAGGCTATTCTGCAGGTCAAAGACAGTTCTCCATTCTATGTAGCACTTTACAGTGGAGTTATCCAGGATGCTGTCAGGGAGTTTGGCTTTACTGAGACAGACACAAAGGTTGCAGTTGAGATGTCCTACAAGGGTACATTGTACAAAAAAGGACAGTTCCTTGTGATTGGAAAAGATTCTGTGAACTTTGTTGAACTTGGGCTTATTTTGCTAAGAAATGAGAGAATTTATTTTGTAGTGTCAAAATACAGGACTGTGTTTTTACCTCATTTCCACATGTACTCAGTAAAGAAAGAACATGAAGAGATGTGCTGTCTTAACATTTACGACTTGGCTGATTTCTATCCATTACCTTCTTACTGGAAAGATGGATACCAATTTGTTCCATTGAAACATGGTGTGTTGGCACAATAGGCCTAATTGAAACTTGAACTATTTACTAAAACTGAAAACTTTTTTCTTCCATTAGAAATGGACGATCGAGACATCATCAGAAGTTCCATTTCAAGTGTTCTACCAGACCTCCCTGGATCCATCCTGAATATTGTGGAGGAGACACTGCAGTCTCTGGGAGTGGGGACCATTGACGATTTCCAGTTCGTCCAAGAGGCTGATCTCCTGTCTGTTTTACGACCAATACAAGCAAGAAAACTTGTAGCTTCTTGGAAGCAAACCTGTAAGTACAACTCAATTGAAATCCCTTTACATAACCAAAGATGTCAGTGTGGTTGTTTGATACAGTTTAATATCATGTGTATATAGTTAATAGCCAATTATAAGATTTAGTTGACAGTGACCTGACTGCAGCTGTTGCTGGGATACAGCAGTGTGGCATGTAGTTTGTTTGTAGTGCATAGTTGAAAGAAAAATGTGTGTGAACTGAGATTGCTTGGATTTCTCTGCTTAAGTTTGGACACAGCTTTGTATAAGCCTATTTTGTTGTGATGGAGAATTGTGATGGGGGGGATGTGTTCTAACTCCTCTGTAATACGTTCTGGAATTGGAGGAATGGAGAAGTTTGAGGGTAAAACATTTGTTTTAAAATCGGCATCCAATTTCACTCACTGGCTTTAAAAAAAAAATTATATTCCCTTATCTTATGAAAACGGTTAACATTTTGTCTCCTCTTGATCTTCATGGTCTCTTAATTGCAATTTCCAGATGCATGATGCATTGCCAGATGTAGTTCTCTAAGGTGATATTTTCTGTCTGTAGTGCAAGAAAAGCCTGTAAGTGGAATTGACAGATTTATAATTTCCTATGTGACCAGATGAGTTGTACTTAATGTTTTGTCTCTCTTTGGTCTGCAACATGCTTCATGTATTGCACATATCGGTTGCTTTCATTTCAAACCACAACAGAGCTCTCAGAAATTTAAATCTATTGGCACACATTTTACTAAGTCATGCATGTCAAGTTTTTTTTAACAATTTTATTCAAAACTGAATACAATTCTATGCAGCATATATTTGGCCTTATGGCCTTCGCACACCATTGCTATTGAATACCAAATGAAAATGAAGTAATCCATCGTTTTTGTTTTACAGCTCAGGGCCCTGGAACCCAAAGCCAGCCAGATGTTAACCCTTCAACTTCATCATCCCTTCTCACCTCTCCTACCTCCTCTCGCTCCTCCATGTCACCTTGTCCATCACCTAGAAACCTGCTCAATGCCGATTGGGTTGACCGCTTTGAAGTTCCTACTGACAAATTTCCAGAGGCTCTGATGCAATGCCTTGAGAGAGGCAAGAGACCCGTCCCGAGTTTAAGAAGAGAAATGATCAGAATCGTTGCAACAGAGATGATGGTGTGTCCGTCTCCTACGAAGCAAGCTTCTACAGAAATCGCCAAAAAGTTAGTTGGCAAGTATCCTCAGTCATTAAAGGATGTCATCGAAGGGGAAGTCGTGGGGACCGGATACCACAGTCTTGTTAAACAGCTTCAAACCCGTATAGACAACCAAAAGCGGCATGCAACCCCAAGAATACAAAAACGCAAACCATTGTCCGACAACTCTGATACAGACGAGGTCCCAGCAATAATGAAAGCGTCAGTCCAAGATACCTACGGCTGTGTTAAGTGGGACATGAAGTTCATGCCAGTCTCAGAAACCCTGGAAAGCCAAAATGAAAAGAGAGAAAAAATGAGGATTCTGTGGGAACAAGGCACTTTCAACCCAGACGAGGTGAAGGAGTTGATGGAATCTACATTCTATTCACAGCGTAAGGCAATTAACAGTGGAACAGCGCTTCAAACGCTGAGAGAAGAGTGGCCTTTTTTGTTTCACGAAATTGGGATTTCTTCCCACTACCAGGAGCTAACTGGACTGCCACTAACCGAGACATTCCTGAAAAGTGTGGGGAAAAAGGGAAAGCAGCTCCTAAACTTCATGGCAACTGTTTGTGCAAACAAGACCAGGCGAGTCTTTGAGACCTTGACCAAGCTGAAGTTCCAGAGAGGGCAGTTGGAGGGCTGCTCGGATGACGTGAAGGATATGCTGCTTTTGCTGCTTTCCTACTTTAACGAAGATGAGGCAACCCTGTTCCACTACACTGAAGAAACTAACCAGGCAGCTGACGTTCAGGTGGACTGCTTGCCAGTGACACCATGCATCATTGTGTGTGGTAAGTGTTGTTTTTTTTTTTTTCTGTTTTTGTTTTCTGTTTATTTTTCCCCAGCTGCAGCTTTGAACACAACTGTAATATAAAAAAGGAGATGATCTGCACACTTCAGGTCTTTTCTTGTGCAAAATAGCTTTACAAGACCTTAAGTGTGCAGATTCTCTCCTTTTTAATGTAGAAGTCTCCGGTAAATCCTACACATTCTCAACAGATGAGCGGTGACCCTTCACTACTAACAAACCTGTAATGCCTGATATTTAAATCTTTACAGGAGCCTCCTGCTACAGTGCCAACAGATTCATGCTGAGCATTGATGGCAAGATCGTCAATGACAACATCGCCCAATTCATCGCCGCCATCAACGTAATGTTCGGCAGCTACCACTGCCTGAACATCCACTATCCAGTGCAGTTGAGATCAACACTGGAGTTCCTTCAGAGAGGTGTGTGTGTGTGTGGGGGGGCATAGAACGGTTAACAACCCAGCAGCGGGATCGTCATCCTCTTTCTTGTGCCAGGCGGCACAGGAAGAGCACTACAAAATGAATTTTTCAGTCCACTAATGTGCGTGTTGATGGTCAAATCATCAGAAACTGACTTCATAAGGAGAGTATGAGGGCCTGGTATCCACATGTGGGGTCTGTGTTTACAGAGCACCCTCATAACCCTCCTCATGAAGTCTGTTTCTGATCATTTGATCAGAAACCCTCCCATCAGTGGACTGCAAAGCAAATTTTTGCAGGGCTCTGGCAGTGCTCTTGCTGTGCCACCTTGCTTAAGGAAAGAGATGGTGATCCCACTGCTGGGTTGTAAAACGTCCCATGGCCTCTTCCACGTTCCCTGATGTACTGGCATATCTCCTGGCATGTCCTCCATGCTCTGGACACTATGCTGGGGGACACGGTACATCACAGAAGTATGCCATTGCATTGTTTTGGTGTTCTCTTTATTTAATGGCCTGTTCAGTATCATTTCTGCATACTGCAATTTACCCTTTAAACTGTGCTATTTTCAATATTTAGCCCCTTTTCTGAATTGTCTATAATAGAGTGGTCCTCACCTTTTTTGATGTTTGCAGCTGTCTCTGTTATTTAGCCAAGCCAAAGCAACCATGCAACAAACATAAAAAAAATTGGTGAATACCACTACTTTATTAAAGACAATTCAGAAAAGGGGCTAGATGTTCAAAATGGTGCACACTTCTCCTTTAACACTTCTGTTGCTTCCCTCTTTGCTGTTTGGTCAAAATAGCAGACTGTAGTGTGCTCAAGGATGGAAACAATTCACATCCCTAAATGTGTTCATTACATCATTGCCATCCAGTGCTTTGCCCAAGTCTTGGTTAATAACTTTATCGATACGCCATCTTGAATGTTGTGCTTTAGAAAATAGTTGCTGTACCCTAAGATGTTGGACATCCCGCTTTTCTTTTGTTGCATGCATGGTCCCTGAGTACAACATGTACTTGATGTTTTGTTCTTAATCCACTGTGAGCTTGAAACACTGGGCACATAACACAGCTTCTGCCCCACTAAGTGATACAGGTGGAGTGGATGCTCGTAATGCTCCCCATGTAGAATGAGATAATGATGGGTGGTGGGGCACTGGCCTGCTTCTGTTTGCGCAGGAAGTAGAAGCACTGCTGGGCTTTTTTTTGTCAGTGGTGCAGTGTTGGTGGTCTAGGAGAGGTCTGCTGATGCGCACTTCAAGGAATTGTATGCTTCTCACACACTCCACAGCAGCACCATCAATGGTCAGTGGGAAGTGTTTGGTGTGGCTTCCTTTGTCTTGCTGCCACGTAGCCAGATGTTCTACCTCTTTCCTGTAGTGGGTTTCATCAGCCTTGGTGATGAAACCCACCAGATTTGTGTTGTCCGCAAAGTTCACCAGGTGGTGGAAGCAGACAGTGCCTGTCTGAATTCTGAGATCAGATCATTGTATTTCATTACAAGTGGGGCTGAAATTGTAAAATACTGACCTTTTTCTTTGTTGTCCAAGGTGTCTGAACACGGTACACCATGTGTATTTGGGTGCTTCAAAAACAACTGAGGTTTTTTTTTTCTTTTTCTTTACATAGGTGTTTCTTCAACATAAATCCAGAGAGGGGCACAAAGGTTGAGACGAAAAAAAACAAGAAGCAACTGCAGGTAAACCCTAGGGTCCTTACCCTCATCGCTGATCTAGCAGATCATGAGTGGAGAGAGACTAACTAACACTCTGGATACCCACTCCAGCAATGTGATGGCTTCATAGGTACACACACACCTCTGAAGGAACTCTAGCGTTGATACACACACTCAGCCGCAACGACCTATGCCCTGCACTCGTCCCGAGACGGCTCCCTGGGACTGTTCCCCAAGACAACTTATTTCTTGATGTACATTGGTGATATGCATAAGTGTGGGGGGCTGTTATCGGAATTTATTGCTTTTGTTTGTTTTTTAAAGTCATGCTTGAATAGATGCCTGCTGTGTTTTACAGATAATGACTACACCCCTTGTGAAAAGTGACATTTTGAACATTATTTCAATAAGTACACATGCTATTTCCAAAATGTGCATAGAGTAAGTTTAATACATCTGTTGAGTTACAAAAGAAAAGTAAGGTTAATAGTAAAATATAACTGACATAGTGTTCCAGAAACCTGCTTAATGCCGATTGGGTTGACCGCTTTGAAATTCCTACTGAAAAATTTCCAGAGGCTCTGATGCAATGTCTCGAGAGAGGCAGGAGACCCATCCCGAGTTTAAGAGAAATGATCAGAATCGTTGCAACAGAGATGATGACGGCGTGTCCGTCTCCTACGAAGCAAGCTTCCACAGAAATCGGCAAAAAAGTTAGTTGGCAAGTATCCTCAGTCATTTAAGGATGTCATCAAAGGGGAAGTCGTGGGGACCGGATACCACAGTCTTGTTAAACAGCTTCAAGCCCGTATAGACAACAAAAAGCGGCATGCAACCCCAAGAATACAAAAATGTAAACTGTTGTCAGACAACTGACACAGATTTTAAGTTATATTATTAACCTTACTTTTCTTTTGTAAACTCAACAGATGTTGTATTAAACTTACTCTATGCACATTTTGGAAAGAACTTGTGTGCTAATCGAAATACTGTTCAAAATGTTATTTTTCAAAAGCGGTGTGGTGGGTTCGTTAATGTATATAATGAGGGCATTGCATATAATATCTTTGTTTGCTCCGGGATTTGGGTGATATCCACAGTAACTATTTGTTTTTTTTGTTTGTTTTACCCTGAGACGTTTTGTTTATTCTACTTTTTCATCCTCAAAGTTTGATCCAGGTTCAGAGTTTGGAGATTTTATTGCTGTTTTTAAGTCCTGCTTGAAAAGCTGCCTACCGTGTTATACAGTGAACACCGATAATTACTACATCCCCTTTGAAAAGTAAAATTTTTGAACAATGTTTCAATAAGTACGCATGCTATCTCCAAAATGTGCATAGTGTAAGTTTAATACATCTGTTGAGTTTACAAAAGAAAAGTAAGGTTAATAGTATAACATAAGTGACAGTGTTCCATTTTTGTGCAATTATAGTGGTGCAAAAGTGAGTGCACTTTTGATTTGACAAAAATGGAAAAACGGGTCACTTGAGTTATATTATTGACCTTACTGTTTACTGTTGTAAACTCAACAGATGTATTGAACTTAATCCATGCACATTTTGGAAATAACTAAATATGAGGGCTTTGTATATTATGTCTTTGTTTGGTCCTGGATTTTAGTGATATCTGCAGAAACTGTTTGATTATTCAAGGTTTGGAGACAATAAAAAAAAACCTGCTTGAATAGCTGGCTACTGTGTTTAATATTGGTAATGAATGATTGAATGAATCTTTATTGTCCAGTGATGCTGTCATCCACAGGTGCTGGTAATTCTCAGATTATTCTTATTTCAGATTTTAACAGGACTTGACCCTAAAATGAGGTAATAAATTATGTGAAATGTATGGGAATTCCCCTTAAAGGCAACATGTATAAACTGTGAATCGTACGGATGAGCAACACAATTGTGCTGTTGTTTTAGCAGGATTAAGCCATAAAATAAGGTAATAAATTCTGTGGAATGAATAGAGATTCACCTTAAAAGCAAATGGTTTATACTGTGAATTGAACAGTCATACCGTCAAGGCATAAATAATTGCTGTTGTTTTAACAGAAATTAACCATAAAATAGGGCAATAAATGCTGTGGAATGGATAGTATTTCACTTAAAAAACAACAGGGTTACATTGTGAATTGTACAGCTATATACCATGAGTCTACATGCAGTTTCACTGTTATTTTAACAGTAACTCCCCTTTATTGTAACATTTTGAGACTGTTGGTTTTACAAGTGTTAATATACCTTACCGTGAATCCATATACAAGATCACTGTATTTTTTACGGTGAAAAAATGGCAACCACAGCTGCCAGTTTTTCACCGTAATTTTGACAAGATTTTTTTTTACAGTGTATATATATATATATATACCAACGTTATATATTTACCAACATTATATATATACCGTTTATATATATATATATATATAAACGGTATATATATAACATTGGTATATATATAACGTTGGTATATATATATATCTTTTTGACCCTAAAAAGGTACACATAGTTACCTTGAAATCCAATAATGAGCCCCAGGGGGTACAATAGTGTAGATTGTACCTTGGGGGACAGAAATGGACTCCTACTGTACCCCTGTTTCTGTTCGTGTAAGGCTGGTCCAAAGAGCTCTGCAATCATCTGTCAGTTACTTCAATTGATTAACGTTTTAATACACATTTTTGTGTCGCTGTGCTGCTGGAATGACTTTTTAGCTCATCTGGCTGACAGGCAATGAGCTTATGCCATCATTTGTTATCCGTTCATCGTCTGTTGTCCATCGTCCACCCAGCAGCACCCACATGTCACAAAAATCACTTCTTCTCTCTCAATTCTCCACTGATTTTTATTCTTTTTGGCAGGAAGGTACGTCTGCCTGGGGTGTATATAGCTTCTACCCAAATTTGCATAATTGCAATTAATAATGAAGATATGTAGTAATTAAGCCCTCATGAGCAGTTTCCACACAAATAGCTTCTTCTCTTTCCATTCTTCACCTATTTTGATTCTTTCTGGCATGAAGGTAGTGCCACCCACTCCCGAGAAGAGGTAACACCGACAGACCGGCGGTTATCCTGCGGTTCAGCAATCGCAAACACAAATCTGCTCTGCTGAAGCAGGGCAGGTTGCTGAAAGGGTCAGATGTGTTCATTAACGAACACCTGACGAAGAAAAACGCCGACATCGCGAGGAAAGCCCGGTTCCTGAGGAAGCAGCGGAAGATCCAGTCCACGTGGACCACGAACTGTAAAGTCTTCATCAAGCTGAACGGAGCACCGGAGGAGGCGAAGGTTCTGGTCGTTCGCGACATCAAGGAGCTGGATAAATACGACTAACTATCTGAGGATCGTTTGAGCACAGGTGATATCACGCACGACTCACTTTCACCATGGCACAAGTCACAGGAACTGTTTCTTCTTCACTTCTGAACACAACAACACTAACACCTATAACTGTTAGTGCTGACAACATGGAGCTGAAGTCATTCAGCTACACGGATTATAAAAGTCAGGACATGGAGGAGGATGTGGATCCGGATAACAACTTCTTCAATGATTTTGTGGATAACTGCAGCTACTACTCTACGGATCAGTTCAACAAATCAGTGCAAGTAGATAATAAGCTTTCAATCATACATTTCAATAGCAGAAGTTTGTATGCTAACTTTAACAGCATCAAAGACTGTCTGAGTCAGTTTAAACAACCATTCAGCATCAT
>JAPEIY010000018.1:28774431-28786515 GCA_026122135.1 Cathorops aguadulce | reverse complement strand
GCGCTGTATATTATTATATGAATAGTCAAATTAGGATGTTGAAACTATTATTTATCAACGGCCAATTGTTTTTTTTTTTACGCTAATGTTGATCTTTAAATATGTAGCTGACTGCTTTTCTTTAAAACTGAGACCTTTTAATTGTATTTCAAGGAAGGTTGTATTTTTTTTTTTTTATATGGTTGACTTGTGTACTAATTGTCAAGTTAGAATTCTGCGTTATGGTTGGAAAAACTGGAACATGATTGGTTTTGTTAAAACGAAGAGAAACCCAAAATATTTCGCCTCCCTGCCCCTTCAACCTAAACGGGTAAGGCAGTTTACAACAGGGTTGTCACGGTAACTTCTTTTTCATTATTCACAGCAGTCATACCCTGTTTCAGAAGATGCGCCTGAATATACAGCACTATTCATAAGCTTCTTTGATCTACACCTGGCTTTTAAAATGATAAAACGTTGAAGTCCGCTCAGATCTCATCCTCCTACCCACGTGAAAGCAGTTTTGGAAATGCATGGCTAAAATGTTTTGTTAATCGGTTAAACATTTAGAAAGCATTTTGGTTTAGTTTTATATTTTGCAGTAACCAGGTACTTCATAAACAAATGCTTGTCGTCGTCTCCCCCCCCTCCCCCAAGTTGTAGGATGAATAGTTCAGATGTAAATATTTGGCTGACGGTGTATTTTATAAGCTGTGTTCAAAGTGGGGAGTAATCGACTGTCGGGTTTGCTCCAATTCTATTGTACATTGCTGATATCGGATTGCATCATCCTATTGCCCAGCTGAACTGTTATAAACTGACGTGTTACATGCGTGTACAGACGCCTTGAAAGCGCAAGGCCGAAAACTGTAGGAGAAACGGACACTGTCAATAACGAGCGCTCTGAGTGTCTGTCTTTGCTTGAAGTCCTGTTCTTTCCTCAGAGCTCTGAATTCAGGACTGTTGCAAAATCAATGACCTGCCATTTAATTATTTTCATAATCTCTGAATTAACTTTCATTTTTAAACACACCAAGAGCTCCCAAACTGTTTTGGTCTTTAATCAGGAAAGAGCATGGCTCTGAGGTGCTAAACTTGGGTTACGGCTGTCCGTGGCACCTGCTCTAATGTCTTATTTGCTGTGTTAAACGAGGGAAGTGTGGGAAAGAACAGGACTGCAGAGGAGAGGTCTCCATGGAAACCCTTGCATTGTCTCCATGGCGACGCAGGGGGTCGTACTTGCAGCTGGTATTGATTTGATGTTGGAGTTTTGTAAAGGTCATTTGGACTCTAACACATGTTAAGAGTTTGCAACATATGGAGAGAGAGATGGTTTTCATTCATGCATAAGGAAGAAATTGGTCCTCCTTTGGTCGGCACTATTTGCTCTCAAAATGAGGTTTGTAGAATAAGTGGTGCTTTTTAAGGTCTGCATGACAAATGATTAAAGGATATACACAAACTTATTTTTAAATAAATTTGAGTGGAAAGTTTCTCCATCCTTGATTCTTGTTTGCTGAATAAAAAAAGAGTTAAAATCGACTGCAAAGTTGGCATTCAAGCTGCCCCGCTGAGCCAGCCAGCCCTGAGTGCGTGACGTCACTGCGGTAACCGGTTTTAAAGCTGAGGCCTTTGACAGCTATAGACCAAAGTCATATAAAAAATTTATGGTGAAAATAAGAGATCCCGTTACCGACTTGCTCAATTAAGACTGATTTGACTTCACTGATTGTGGGTTGACTGTCATTAAAACAGGATAAGTGTTATAACTTGGCAACATACAAGTACATGCACGCATTTTCACTGATAAAATGTAAAAGGCTAATTAAATAATCAGATGAACTGAGACAATCTCATTCTGAAGCAAATTAAATAATCTTATACTGGTAACTTAAACACAAGTTACATGTATTAATCTAAATGTAGGTAAACAATGTGTTTTGTATCCAAATGAGTCAGAGCTTACCTGTCTGGTCTTGCTTCTTGAAGGCTGATCTTGTGGCTGATTGTTTTGAAACCATCTGACTTTTAGTTGTTTGTTCAGTTCTCCGTTCATTCGCTTCTTCCACATAAGGGCGAGATGGCAGCAAGATCCAGTGGAGAAATCAGATGGGTTCTCCATTTTCTCCATACTGCATACTCTGCCATTACTGCTCAGGTCAGGCAATTACTAAAACCCGGGATGGGACGTCACCGGTTTTAGCAACAATTGCAGGGAGGGCACTGCCCAAGCGATATGTCCGTTCCGTCCCGGGCTTTACCAACAACCCTCAGCTCATGCTCCAGAAGGACCAGTGCAACTGAACTTGCTTTCCTTTTTGTTAAAAAAAAAATGCTTTCCCTTTCTTGTAGTTTTATTTAATTGTTACTGCACCCTCTTTCAATACGGGCTTATAGCTAACACTCCAACAGATCATAGGTTTCATACGAGTCTTCAGTAAAATGTACAGAGCAGAAGAGAGACCACTTCGTAGGCACCCAATGTGCCTGTGAACTTCTTGCAAAAACGCATCTAAATCTTTGCAGTTTGAAGATTCTTGGGCCATGGATGCAGCGTAAATCCGCTTTTTGTCGTGTTGTTGCACTGGTCAGCAACACATCTACGTGGGATGGCGATAAATTAGTTCAAAATGGAGGATAGGAGTTGCAGTCAGCTGTGTTTTTAGTATAGCAGAAATGGCAATGAGACCGATAGACTTCCTGCCATCTTTACGGACGTCAAGGTCATTCACTCAGACCGCTACCTATATGAATCACTTTAATCGTAAAAATTACTATATTAGATTTATTGTTAACGCTTAAAACTAGTCCTGTGCTGTTCTTGAGGTCTCAAGGCATTTATAAACGAAAGTGAGGCCGTGGCTCTGCGTATCTCCTTTAAGCATGAATGCTAGGGACCGAAATGTCGGTACAAAATTTATTACCTTGCATTCTGCTTCTTGTCTCAAAAGTACATCATAATCTATCATACTGTTGATACCTAATGCCTTAATTATACCACCAGCTACAGTGTGATGGCCTGCTGGTGCTTTTGTGCTGCAGATGTATCTCCTCCTTATCTGGTTCTCTTCACTATAGCAGGAATGATCTTTGTTCCATATCCACGCAGGCTAAAGAGATCCTGACTAAGGAGTCCAATGTTCAGGAGGTGCGCTGCCCTGTCACGGTTTGTGGCGATGTGCACGGCCAATTCCACGACCTCATGGAGCTGTTCAGAATCGGAGGGAAGTCTCCTGACACAAACTACCTGTTTATGGGTGACTATGTAGACCGAGGCTACTACTCAGTGGAAACGGTCACCCTGCTTGTTGCGCTAAAGGTATTTAAGATGCATGCACTGGATTTGCAAGACACAGTAATGATTAGTCCTCATCTGCGTACATACGGTGTTGTGTTCTGAGCATTACTGTTTCTTAATTGGCAGGTCCGTTTCCCAGAGCGCATCACGATATTGCGTGGGAACCATGAGAGCAGACAGATTACACAGGTGTACGGCTTCTATGATGAGTGTTTGAGGAAATATGGTAACGCAAACGTGTGGAAGTACTTCACAGATCTCTTTGACTATCTACCCCTTACAGCCCTTGTTGATGGCCAGGTAAATATGCTCTCTCGTCTTTGGTTTAAAAAAAAAAAAAAAAGGGGGGGTGGCTACTTTATCATGCACCTTTAGTGACTATGACCACTGAGCCCAAGTTTCCACTAACACGTTTTTCCTCTCTGTAGATCTTCTGTCTGCATGGTGGTTTGTCTCCATCTATAGACACACTGGATCACATTCGAGCTCTAGATCGTCTTCAGGAGGTGCCACATGAGGTATGCATAATGAGTAGATTTAAAGCTGAGAGTAGGTTAGGCCTGACGGCATGGCATGCCACTGCTCTACTGAATCTCCCATACATTTGTATGGGGGAGCAGCATGTTTTTGTTTGGCCTTTAAAGACCTTTAAGTGTTTAATCTACATAAAACTAGCGTTGTTTCAAGAATAAATAACGTATGTACAGAATATGTTAAGGTAGACTGCCTTTCAGATTTTAAGTGTAAGTCATAATTTTCCCTGACACCCAATTATTTTTGTTTAGTGGACAGAAAGCTGCTGAATTCGAATCACAGACTTCCCTTTTTTTTTTTAAATGGAGCAATTAATGAATTTACGGTAGGGCCGCGTAGCCTTAAATTCTCTCAATTTTTTTCCTGCTTCACCATGACCCAATTCAAGATACTACATCATGAATCATGTGGTGGGCTTTCCCTGTTTGCTCAAGGCATTGTGGGATACACATTTTTGAAACAGGAGAGAAAAATAGAGGGCATGAATGAAACATGGAAGACAGAGTACAGTAACAAAGCGAGAAAAGACGTTATGTTGTGAAGGAAAGGAAACGCAGGACCAAACAATAAATATTGGTGGTCAGCGAGCACCTCTGTGTGATTTTTAGCTGTTTGTTTAGCGACAATGATGCAACTGTCAGTGCACGGTCAAGGGTAAACCTGTAGATGGCAGTAATGCAACACTGGATGCCAGCTGCCGTAAAACCCCAAAAAAGGTGGGAAACCTGCGCATGAGCACATGGACTTCCTCTGTCTGCTTAACTGCGTGAAGCGAGTGATTTCATGCACGGTATTTGCTCGGGAATCCCCTCAAATTAAATAACTTCCCAGCCATAGAATGGCCTGACATTTTGTGGGATATTACAGAAGTAAACATGCATCACAATGATCAGATTTCAGAGGTAACTAAATTTCACTGATTTTATGAAATCGAAAGGTCATCTAGCTTTAATTTTGTGTGGCGTTCTGATGAGCTTTTACTTTGTGTTAATGCAATACACCCAAATCACGGGTGCCGCCACCATCTTGGGTTTAAAAAAAAAAAAAGTGACATTCGTTACCATTCAGTGTGTTTTGTTGCTTCCAGTTCGCTCACTGTTGGTTCAATCAGCTTGAGACTAATGGTTCCCACCTAGTGGTTGAGTCTGTCATGTTGACTTGATTTTTCCAATAAAATCGGCTGAACGCTTTGTCTAGTGCCCACGAAAGATCGGATCACTGAGGGGAAATTTTGTACCCTTCCTAAAAATTAATGGTTTTCTTAATTTTATTTTTTCATGGAGAGAGAAAAAGGTGTATAAATATCAGTAATACTGTGTTGAAGAAAATTAACAAGTTTGACCCTCTTTTACGCAGCGCATCCAAGCACCACCGGTATCAGTCGTGCTCGGTGTCCACAATTTAAAGTGAACATGCCTGCTAAATTCTGGCCTTTGTTTAAACCTGCTCTGGTTTCCCCCACAGTCCAAAGACATGCAGGTCAGGTTAACTGGTGACTCTAAATTGACTGTAGGTGTGAACGGTTGTATGTGTCAGCCCTGTGATGACCTGGCGACTTGTCCAGGGTGTACCCTGCCTTTCGCTCGTAGTCAGTTGGGATAGGCTCCAGCTTGCCTGCAACCCTGTAGGACAGGATAAAGCGGCTAGAGATGAGATGTTTAAACTCAAACGATGTACCAGTTTCATTGATGTATTACTTTTAAACCTTCTAGGTGCATAATTGTGATTTTACAAGAAGCTGCCTTTATCTGTAATTCTTACCCTGATGCTCAGAATTCTAAATTTTTTTTTTTTTGCTTTTTGGTCTAATTTCTGATTGAGGTTTTTTCTCATGAATGGAAATTAAATCAATGGAAAATGATTGCTGGTTTGTGACCATGACAACAGAGAGAAATGGAAATTTTTATAAAACACTGGATTTTCAAATGTTCATAATTTTAGTTTTTAAGATGTGTTTTTACAAAAACAGCTTTTCAGTTCAGATCATGTTCTTTAATTTGATACATTATGACTAGTAAAAAAAAAAAAAAGGCCCGTCATTGCCACTGTAAGTCATTCCTAGGAAACCCTCGCTAGATTAGCTTTCAAGTTATTCTGGGGCTTTCTGCACCTCTTTCCAAATTACATTTACATATGCTTTTTTTCTTCTCTACAAAATTAATAGTTCTGGTTTTAACTTGGTTTATGGATATCACTTTTTTTAGTTATTATATTTTAGTGTTCTTAGAGGTGTAAATAAACATTTTCATGCATGTCCCTGTGAACGAGCTGTTAAATTGATCAACACCAAAATAAATCCAATATTCAAATCATCCTACTGGAGACTGTACAAATGTTTCACTCCCTTTTTATAATCCTGTAAAACAGTGCTACAAGTGTCCAATGGATCACGAATTGCAAGCATGAGCCATTTTTAAAATTTAATTCCTGCCTGCACACCTTTTTAAAGTTTAAACATGAGATGCTACAGATTTGCGCCCCACCCCACACACTTGGTAGTGCCATTTTCTGACCACTAGATGGGTTTATCCTCATCAGGATTCAGTCTCCAGTGATGTGGAGAATGCTTTTGTGTTGCACCATTTAGAAGTCTGTATAATTTTTTTTTTTTTTTAACATGCCACTGTCCTAATAATTGATCTGTAAATGTGCGTGTTGATGCTGCCTCAGTATGTTTCAGTTTAACTGTAGGAAAAATAGCCATGTAAAGTAGATAAACTTCCCATGGGGGGAGCCATGGCCTAAAGGTTAGAGAAGCAGCTTTGGGTTATCGGTTTGATTCCCTAGACCAGCAGGAATGGCTGAAGTGTCCTAGAGCAAGGCCCCCCCCCAAACCGCTCCCTTGGCTGCTCTGGGTAGGAGAGCATCTGCTACTGTAAATACCTGTAATGTACAACAGTGCTACAAATGTCTACTTGGCCACCATTTGGGAGGACGGTTTCAGTATAAAGTGCATATCCTGGAGATAGATATATATATATATATATATATATATATACTGTATATCCAGATTTTTTTTTTTTAAATAGGAAAGTATGCCCCTTTTACATACTCATCCAGAAGGGTAATTTTGCACAAGGCCATCTGTATACAGCAGAAAAAAAAATGTCTGGAAAAATCCCGAGAGTCTGGAGCCAGATTCGTGATGTCACCTGCGGAAGCGCCAGCAGGCTGTGCGAGCTTGCATGGTTTCAGTACACAGCCTGTGTAGACAAAGTTTAGCAGCTAGTGATTTTGCATTGAAAATATGGAATTTTCACCCAAGTGCAATGTGGGAAACGATGAGTGCTAATCCCATCAAGATTGGTGTTGCTATACCCTCCTACGATACATCTGTTAACCATTTTAATAATTAGGTGATAACGTTGAAGAAACTTGCAGAAAACCACCAGGTTGTTTTCTTGTGAATAAACCAGCGCTGGCGTAGGATTCAAAGGGAGGCGTCCTGCACGCGATGTCACGAAAATCAATGTTTGCCTTGAAATCTAAATGCCAAGTTTTTTCAGAGGTGGACGAATTCGCCTCATGGCTTGATTTCAACTGAATTTTTCTGGTATTGCGCAAGGTAAAAAAAAAAATGTGCAAAAGGTTAGATATTTGACAAATTTAATATAAAATAGAATTGCATTGCATTGATCTTGCTCTTGAATTTACCTGTGATATGCACTTTAAGCTATAAAAGTAACATGGAAAAAATGCATGTTATGATTACATCTTGGTAATCAATCAAACTGAATGCTTTCTGTCGATCTCTTGATGTCCCTTACAGCTGTTTATTGTTTCTGTGCTGACACTGAATAAGATGAAAGTGAAGGCTAGACTGCATTTTGATTTTTTGGCAGCGGTTTAGTGTGTTATATGTACAGATACTCACCCAAATAAGAATTTTGTGCTTTATTTTTTAAAATCCATGACTTTGGTTATTTTATCAATCCTGTTGCTTGCTGGTGCATTTCAGGGGCCGATGTGTGACTTGCTCTGGTCAGATCCTGATGACCGTGGCGGTTGGGGAATCTCTCCAAGAGGTGCTGGTTACACTTTTGGACAGGATATCTCTGAAACTTTCAACCATGCCAATGGTCTTACCCTGGTCTCCCGTGCCCATCAGCTCGTTATGGAGGTAATGACATCTTTCCATGTTCATGCAAGGGGAAGATTCAGAAAATGACTCTGGTGTGTGGTGTGTATTCTGAGACGTTAAAATTTCAACGAGGTTTTTTTTTTTTTGTCCTTCAGGGATACAACTGGTGTCATGATAGGAATGTTGTCACCATCTTTAGTGCACCAAACTACTGCTATCGCTGTGGCAACCAAGCTGCCATCATGGAACTGGATGATACTCTTAAATATTCCTTGTAAGTATTAGCAACTGACTTTTAAATATAGACCTTCATATCATGCATACACATCAGCACAGGGCCTAAAATAAAGTATTTAATTACACCTGTATCTTGCTTTCTATTAAACGCAGCTTCTGAGTATTTGGTCCTTTACACTTGTGTGTTTACAATGTTGACTCTCTTCTAACTGCTGGAATTGTCTTTCAGCCTTCAGTTTGATCCCGCACCTCGGCGTGGAGAGCCTCACGTGACCCGTCGCACCCCTGATTATTTCTTATAAACACACACACTGGCCTGACGTAGGAAAAATGACCTCTCAAGCAAACGACAAATACAGCAGATCCCTTCATATATACATGTATTCATCCCACTGCGTGTGTATATATTTGGGGATGTTATGACATGAAAGCACTAACATGGACCAAAATGTGCCATACAAGCATTTAATGCAGAAATACAAATCGCCCTGTGTCTCAGTACTGCTACACAGTGTCCCATTTTAGCCTTTAGTGCAATTGCCTGCTGTATACTATGGATAGTAATGTTCTTCGTTCTTGAAATGTACATGACTGAGCGCGCAAAAAAAAAAAATCTAGCTTCTCCCTCCCCCCCCTCCCCCTTCAGTATCACTGGACAAACGATATTCTTTAAGTTGGTAATGCCAGGCATGTGAACTAAGGTAACATTTTATACAAGTGCACAAGCTTACATCCTTTCCTGTCTTCACCAAACACTATACTATTGGGAATGAATGCTTAATCTGAAGGAGGAGCCTTTTCCTTTTTGGGAGTGTATGCTTTCATGTAAATGGACCCTATCTTAACTCGACTGTCCATCCCTTCGTCTACCATCTTTTGTGTTCACTGTCTTTTTCTGTGTATTTGTCATGATGTGATTGCCTCTTCTTTGGTGTATTTGAACTAATAAAGTCCTTTTATCGCAACCTACTCAAAATAAATGCTGGTGGTGAATTTTTGCTTAACCCTTGTGGAACGAGGTATTGTATGGGAAAATCACAAGCTGTATAATGGGGTGCATCAGTTGCCCTCACTTTCATTAAATCTGATTTTTGTTTGGGTGTTCCTTTTCACCAGTAGATATCCTGTAAAATTTTTAACCATATTTAAAAATCTAATGGTGGCACCATGAGGTTTTTTTTTTTTGCCAAAAAAAAAAAATGCTTTTGTTTTCATGTAAGGTTTGAATCATAATGTTGGACTCCATTTATTGATTTCTTGTGACCCAGAGATCATGTTAAGAACCTTTGCAAGGGATTGAAAGCATTGTGATTCATTGTTCAACTACTTTTAAACACAAATGTACTATGATTTCAATAAACAGCTAAAACTCAAACTGTGCTTGATGTATTTAGAATATGTACTAAAAATGTGGATCTCAAATCCATCAATATCGTATACTTTTCAGTCTATTTGAACAAATTTTTTTGCATGATCCATTAGAAGGAAAGTTCAACTTGGGGCCCCATCCACGCGAGTATGTTTTTGTTGAATCCGCATAAATACTTTATCGTTTCGGCCTCACGTCCAGACGGATCTGGCTTACAATTAGATATTTGGTATACTCTAAGGTGCCATAATGTTTCATGAAAAGTGATTGAAATTTTGTCTCAAAAGTCATAAAATAGTGACTTTTCCCATAACTTTAAGCTCCTGCTGCCACCATTAAACTTTTGAATTTTGTCAAAATATTTTTCTTACCAAAAGGAACATAAATGCATCATGATTGGAGGAACTTTTCATTTTTAGGGGGCAACTAATGCACCCTAATGTGTAACTGGAGCACAATTCTGTAGTGACATTTTGCCTCAACCACTGTTCTTTAAGTTATGGGTTGCCTGGGGTTTTGCAATAAATCAATCATAGCATTACGCAGCCTGAAGGAGGATTCTGTTTCTTACTAAAAGTTAGGGTGGTGCATTCAGTCTGGCTTGTCAAGATGCTTACTGATGGAGCTTTGGGTAAAATATCAGTACAGGATGACCAACTTTTAAGAGTTGCCTACAGCAAAATGTTCTCCACTTAATATGAAAAGCCTTGGGCTTTAATCATACCATTTTTAACACGGTGTACCTTTTTTCTGCTTGTAAATTGATTGCTTTTTATAATTACATACTGAATGGATAGATTTTTAAGTAACAAATTGTGACTTCAGCTTGACAACGATTTACATGTACACAAGTGTAAATATTTTATTGCTATTTAAAATGTAGGGTTTGTTCAGAACGTCCCATCTCTCACAGTGATACACGGGTAAGATTCATTCTGACTGATCAATCACCTCAGCAGTGGTGATGGCAAAGAAAAAGTACTGCTGTTACTATGCACAACTTCAGCCTGATTTAAAAAAAAAAGGTGACTTGAGTTGAGCTGGCACCATGCAGCAGAAAAATGCCATCAGCCTGGCCCAGTCAATCAGCAGACTTTAATCCATTTGAACATGCATTTCACCTCCTGAAAGGAGAAACACTGGAAGATGCTGTAGTACAGGCCTGGTGACCAGCTTGATGCAGTTACAGCAAACAAAGGATATCCAAATACATTTAACAGTTATTCCACAAAATCGAGTCGTACATGAGCTGATAGTCGACGAGGCGCATAGCACCGAGTCGGCTGTGAGCCACGTATGACTAGATTGGGTGGAAAAACTTTTATTCTATCCACATTCACTGGATTTTGAGACATTTTTATGCAAATTCAATACAAAACATGACAATCATTTCCACTTAGAATCTAAAAAAATTTGTGAAAAAAATTTTCTTGGGAAAAAGTTACCATCAAATACTTTCATTCCATATATATATATATATAATTTTTTTTTTTCAGATTTCTGGGGTTTGATTTTCAAGTAATTTCATCCTCGGTTGGTTCAGCACCACATGCCGCCATTTTGTTTTTCTCTACTCTCAATATATGAGCTGATAGCCTTGTAGTAGAGTAGCCAATCAGAGTGCACAATTGCCAGAGGCGATTCTCGAGCCTGTTGTGGCCCCAAGCAAAAATTTCCAGGTGGCCCTTCTGACCAGTGTTCATCACCAATGTGTTATAAATAATCTGACACCAACGAAAAATGTATGAAACCAAAGTTTTTTAAATTCCATATGTGAAAATACAGTGGTAAAGAACAATAAAAAACAAAATAAATAAGTCCTTGGGCCCCAACTCTCGGAGGGGCCCTGGGTCAGGGGACCCCAAGCAGTTGCCTGCCTTGCCTGTTCACAAGCTGTGCATCTGCACTACACTTCTGTTAAATATCTTGTGTAGCCCTATGGTAGCATAGCATAACATAGATCATAGCCTGCCGATCTGCTGCTGTAACCATTCAAGCAGCAACTACAATGCCACCAGAGCCCGTTCTCTTATGGCATTTCACATCATCTGAATGAATGAAATGGTGGCATGTAAGTGAATGGTAACAGCGACTCGGGCAGTTTCCAGGATGTGTGTGGGCACGTAACGTTTTGATTATGGGTGTAGAAACGATGTGTGTAGATAGCCTACAAATAGTTTTAATTCTGGCAGAGTGATTCTGACTAGTCTGGATGTAGCCAAAGAATAACTTTCCTCACATGTGGTTTAAAACTCTAACAAAAATGCACACAACAACAGACAATGCACTACACTGTACTATACACTGACAACACCTACAAGGAGGCAGATAATCCATATCAATTAAAACTGTGAAAGCCAAGTGGTTCCACCTGTGACACCACTAGAGAGGTCAGTATATAATCACTACTCCATCAATATGCTTGAACAACTGGCTTACAAAGGAGTGCAAGTACAAACAACCAAATATCCACTGTTATATGTAGTCTTGGGCAGTGTTGGGGAAGCTACTCAGAAAATGTAGTTAATTAAAACTACCAGTTAGACTGCTCTACATCAGATGAAGCTTCTCTACATGACAGTTACC
>JAPEIY010000018.1:23709128-23721966 GCA_026122135.1 Cathorops aguadulce | reverse complement strand
AGCTGGGATAGGCTCCAGCTTGCCTGCGACCCTGTAGAACAGGATAAAGCAGCTAGAGATGATGAGATGAGATGAGACATTTCTTCAGCATGGTAACTGATTATGCTATACATGCCCTGAAGGAAGTGTGTGTGTGCATAATTTCCCATATATGTACTGTATGTTTCTGTCAGTGTACTGTATCTGTGTATGCATTTATATGCGTGTGTGTATTTTTCCTAGCGTAGAAATGGTGCAGTGGAGGCCGAGAGTGAATGTAAGTGCTTATGACTGTGCAGTGAGCTCATTAATGTGGAGGTGGTCCACCACTTTATGGAGCTGTTCGATGCGCACTTACACAGGGTGAGTCACTCAAAGCTTCACCCCCATTCTCTCTTTTACTGCCTCCCCTTTCTCTCTCACTTCATCAATTTCTCACCCTCTTCACCTTTTCCTCTTCGCTTTTTCAGCCTTGCCTCTGGCACAAACAGCACCCGTTTGGAACGTGGGATTAAGTGGTAATGCTGTTGCTTCGCTCCACTGTTTTCTCGATTAACATTTTTGCAGGTGTTTCGAACAGTGATGATAATGATTTGGCAGCGAATGCACATGGAGTGGGCTTGAGGAAAAAAAAACAAAAAAAAACACGTGTGTGCGTGTGCATCTTTCACAAGACTTTTTATTTCTCCCAATTAGAAATGAGCTTTTAGCAGGCAAATTAATCATATAACAATCTGGGCTTGACAGTTACTGCTGCTATAGTTAAATGTTCCATGTCTTGGTATAATTACAGCGTTATTGAAACAGGACTGGCCTCCAGCAGCGTGCTGCCATTCTTTACAAGCTTTTGTCAGTATCTGACAAGTGTAAACACAAAACACCGGATACTGCTGCATGTATACTATATGTATGCTGCGTCTCGATCCGATGCAAGAAAAAAACACGTCACTGATGCTAGACATCAGTGCGTGATGGCACAAACACATTCCTGAATGTCAGTATTATTCAGAGCACACAGGATGTCCTGATCTGAATTTGCAAAACAACCTGTTTACCTCTGTAAGGCAGCTCTGAGAGCATCATGAAGACAATCTTGAGCAGCGGCAGCTCCTGCACAGGCAGGGGAGATGATCATTATACTGCAATTATCATCATGCAGGTTTGGAATATAGAAGAGGATCAAGTGAATAGCAATATGATCTCATGGAGCTCTAAACAAATTGGCTCAATTATTACTAATCAGCGGAATATAGGGAGTGTGCAAGATGTGCTTTAGTCACTGGGAAAGTTTAAGTGGAGAGTGTTTTGGCCATTTTTTTCAACCGCTGTCGTGCACTGGTTGGTCGGCTTGGAGGAGTGCATCATCAGAGCTGCTTCCAGCACTGCGTATGACTCAGTGTAATTATCCGTCCGTTTTTATATCTGAAGTATCTGTGCCTCTGCCGTCATTGCCTTAGACAACATTTCTGAGGGCTTGATTTTGTGCAGCCATACAAGCCCTTGTTTGTGTGTTGTTACCGAGAGAAAACAACTAATTTGACATGGTGTCATGGAGTCACTGTTTACATTTAAAGGTAGTTTGTACGTGATAGCTAGCACATGCACAGCCATGTAGCCTTTCAATGGTTATATCTCCATTATTGGTATACTCTTTTGCTCCACGCTGCAGTGAAAATGTTAGGTGGATGCGTATAAGTCCGTATGACTTTTACCATATGGCTGAAAAAGGACACTGTCCTCTGTTCACTTATCAACTTCCTCTCGAAGAGCCCAGCATGCCGTGAAGTCTTTCTGAAGCTGACTGACTCACTGGTCTCTTCCTCCAAGTTTTTGTCGTTATTACGGTAGTGCATCGGTTGCTTAATTTGTTACCAGACCACCACTCACCACAACTGGCAACAAACCAATTCTGGAGTAGGGCATTAGCTTGAGAACCAGTTTATCATCTTGAAAACTGGGATTTTAATCAGCTGTGTTTGAAAATCAGTTTTGAGAGACCCTACAGTAGAATATTGGTATCTTAATGCATTTTTCCCCATAATTTGCATTGATTGTGCCTCATGACACAAACATTGAAAAGAGTGTAAATCAAATATAGATAGTTTTTTTTTTTATCAGTGGGTGAGTGGTTGCATAATTCATGAATATTCTGCACACTTCATTATGCCAATGGATGTCCATTCAGAGGTCAAAATGATTCTTTGGTGGTAATTCATCTGCATTTAATTAGAGAGCAATCATTTGTACTGGAATTGGCTTTCGAGTCCTGCATGTCTGTGAATGCGTGGCGAGAGCTTGTGTGTATGGGTAAATGTGTGTTGCCATACGCTAATGGTTGAGGTCCTACCTTAGGGTGATGGTTATTTTATCTAGCAAAGGTGAGTGCATGTGCAGGTGTTTGTGTCCAGTGTATGGGGATAAATCTTAATGCTTGAGGTTCTGCAGTGGTGCATGGCAGTAGATGACTCACCCGTCAATCATGTGACTCATTAATCACTGCAGCTCTCTCTCTCTCTCTCTCTCTCTCTCTCTCTCTCTCTCTCACCCCCCTCTTTTTCTCTCTCCCTTGCACTCCCCCCTCCTTGGTTTCATTGTGTCTCCATAGTTATTCCTGTCACATCAATAGCCTTTTTTACATTCCAGTCTGTCTCTACTATTGTGAATGACTCTTTCATATATACTCCTTCATGTCTCCTCGTTTCATTGAATGCCATCATAGTCAATTGGCTGGAGAAAATGGAGGTTTATTGTTCAATGGTACGTGATTTATAGAGTCATAAGGGGTTTGCTATGCATTTTCGCATGTATCTGTGCATCTGCAAATGCAAGAATGTGGAAAACCTTAATTTTCCAATCTCCCTATTGTGCAAAATGCTTAACATGCAGAACTAAACAACATCCTTGGTCGGATAGCTGGGATAGGCTCCAGCTTGCCTGCGACCCTGTATAACAGGATAAAGCGGCTAGAGATAATGAGATGAGAATGAGATGAGACTTGTTTTGTTCATATTTCATTTCTTTGTTTGAGGCTTATAGTCATCTAGGGTTTGACTTTTTTTTTTTTAGCACAAAGATTTCGTTCATTCATGCCCACCAGCTGATAAATGCATCATACCAGGCTTTAAGCGACAATTCCAACTTTTATATTTTGTTAATGTTATGGACAGGTGGAAAGGAAGAACAGTAGATCGTACAATCTGCTTGTCAAAGTCCACTTTTGTCAAATGTAAAATGAAAGCGTGCACTTGAAAGGCGTAAATGGCACATTATTCTGGATGACTAATCAAACGCTCTCCAATAAGGCATCTTTTTAAAAAGAAAACGATCTTTAATAAAATAGTGGCTTTTATTATTTTTTTCATATAGCAAAACTAGTAATCAACATGCTGTTATTTACACATTGCACACACTTGTTTATTTCACACTGTACAACTTACAATCTGGAAGATGACATCAACAACAAATTCCTTTCACAAGACTGATTCACTTGTGGAAACAATTAAAGATTTCTTTCTTAGGGTTTTTTGTATATTTTTAAAATAACCACAGTTTTTCAAAGAGGCAAGTTCCCCCATATTTTTTTTCTGGTTTTTTTTAAAGATGCAAATACAGATAGACGTGCAGACGTTTCAACCTCAGTTCGTTTCTCAAGACTTTTCAAGTGTTTTAAAACTTCTTTGAATAGACGTGATATATACAGCTTTCTTCTGACCCTCAAGACAAAGATACAAGGTGTTGATTGAATGCTAGAGGCAATCCATAAATAGTAATAAAGGCATTTTAAAAATGTTTAGGTGAGACATAGAGAAAATCATTGGCAAGGTGAAAGAACACTGAAAAAATAAAAAACTACCATCACAGGACATCCATCCATTAAAGACACCCATCATTTTGCATTTATTTAATCAAAATGGAAGATTTGCTTTCAAGTTTGTGGTGGATATTTGTTTTTGTTTTACATAAAGTTATTATTTTTCATGGGTGCAAGACCTGCATGCACATGAATTAAATAGAGCCATATTAAGACAAAAAGACTACTGATAATAACAACTAAACATGGCCTATGAAAAATATGGGTCAGTAATAATTTCACTAGTGATTCAAGAATTCAGCCCCAAGCTGAGACCCTTTTTTTTCAAAATCACGTTAATTAATCAAGCATCAAAAGTAATCTTTGTGTAAACATGGGTCTCTTGCAGTTGGCACCTAAAATGTTTTGACATGCAAGAGTAAAACCATACCTGAATGAAGCCTGTTAAATTCACCCCCAAGTTCTCTCACCAAATGAAAATGTAAACTCCGAGAGGAACAGAATGCAAACACACATAGAGGGTCCAGTTCCTCATTAACATCGCTTTTCTGGCCTAACCTGGAATGTTTTAAAAAACAAGAGTGGAGAAGTAACACAGAATTAGTCTTTCCTCAGCCCTTAACCTCACTCCCTCACTTGCTCCATTTTTTCTCTTTGTTCTCCTCACTCTTTTTTCATCGCTATGGTTTATCACAGGTCTTTTCCCCAGATAGAGAACTATCTAGAACAACCTGCGATTGTAGTAAATCTTCCCAATGAAGTTCTCCAGCTCATCGTCACTATCTGGCACAGGCTCTGGCTCATCATACGCATAGTCTGGGTGGTAATAATAGCCAGGTGCCACTGCACTTGGAGGAGAGCGGGCTTTGGGCACGGGGAGCATCTGGTAAGTTCGGGGATGAGGAAGGATGTAGTTAGAAATGACTGTGTCTGCTAAAGGGTAGATGTTTTGGGGCCGGCGGGCCCCTTGCACCCAGTTTCGCTCCCTCCCCTTGGCTCTGTCTTTGTACCTACGTTTGGGAGGTTTGAAGCCATAACCAATGGGGTCTCCAAAGTTATAGTCAAAGGAGAGTGCAGGATTTGTGTAGAAGCGTGGTTTAGGAGATGGAAAATAGACGGGGTAATAGGCTCGATATGGCTTCTGATAATAGGGAAAGGAAGGATATGCTAGTAACTGCTTCTCTGGCTTAAACCAGTAGTCCTGCTTGTTAAACTTGGGTTTACTTTTCTCCCTGTACCACTTTTTATATGGGTTCATCTTGTAAGAGGATTTCTTTGGGGACTTAGGGTATTGATAAAGGGGAGCCCTTGGTTTGGCTTTAAGTGGGACTAAAGGCCGGAAACGGGGGGTATTGCTGGGGGGTGGGTCCTTCCTCTTCTTCTTCTCCTCCACATCTGTGATGATCTCAACAACATCATCAGCAGGTAGGTGCAGTTTACTAGAAATTTCAATCAGCTTGTCAATTGTCTCTGGGTCCATTTCGTCATCATCACTGTCCTCCACTTCGTTAGACCGCTTGTCCTCGGCCACATTGTTGAGCAATAAAGCATTCTTCCTGTCTTTCATATAAGAGGCTGTTTTTTGTTTCCTCCCCATGTATTCCAGAAGCATGTCGGAGGCGATGTCTGCAAGTCTCTGCTCTTCCTCTCGTGCCTCTTGTGCCTCTGCCTCCTGTCTCCGTACCTCCTCCTGCTCAGCTCGTGCTCTTGCCTCTTCTTCCTCGCGTGGAAGAACCTCCTCCTCCTCTTCTATGAAATCAAAATCATCCATGAAGTTTCTGTCGAGCTGGGAGGGATTTCTCTCTCTCGCTTCCTGCCACTTGAGCTTCTTGCTGGCCAAGGCCAGCTGCTGGTTATAAGCTTTGTAGCCCTTGAGAGGTGGGAGGATCTCATTGTCCTGGAGACCAAGGTCAATGTTTTGAAAATAGCCCCTGGTTTTACGCTGGAGTGAGGTGAGGATTTGGGGTGGGACCTCTGCTTTCTTACTGAGCAATCGCTGCAGAAACCCTTCCTTTTCCTCAAGCTTGTTTTCACCATTTCCATTCTCATTCGCCTCATCGGAAACCCATGGATCTGTTAATCCTACCTTTTCTTCTCCTCCCTTCTCCACTCCTTGCACTGCCTCAGTCACTCCAGACTGTGGTACCTCTATATTCTCCTCCTCCTCCTCCTCCTCCTCATTTTTCCCTTGCTCATGGTTTTTGTGGTCCTCCTCCCGATCCCTCCACATCTCCAGCTCCTTCCATGGCTCCTTCTTCATGTACTCCTCTGTCTCTACCAGGTTTACCTTCTCTTCTCTAACTGGATGATCAAGCGCCTCTAACAAGACAGACACCAGCGCCCTAGCAGAGTCTATGTCTGTAAAGCCACCCTGTCCAAGAGGAGTCTGAAGGATGCCTTCCACCTTCCTGTGTGTCCTGACTGCTCCAGCTGCTGTGGCTGGTTCTGGGTGCACCAGCCAGAGTGTTTCATTGCTGGTGCCCGTCAGAGGGCTTTCAGTAAGCAGTGGGGCAGCAGCAGGTAGCCGTGGAGCAATGCTGAGCAGGACTAACAGGAGAGTAGAGGAGGGAGGATGGCAGCAGGTCATGTCCTTGCAGAGCAGACCAGATGGGGCTGGGGGAGAGGGGACAGGGTGAGCACCTTGCAGAGACAAAACACACACACGCACACACACAAAAAAATGTGTCAGTCCTGGTGTCATTTATGCAATATACTGTATCATATGGCACACAACCACCTATATAATACATTTGTGAGCATATCATTAACACCACACAAATCCCCCTGAAGCACTGTATATTTTAAATGATATTTCAATTATTTTATATGATGGAGAAGCAGAAGCAGTTTCCATGACTGTGGGGGTGGGGTAATATATATTATAGCCCTTTGGGATATATATATATATATATATATAAAAGCTTATTTTATTAAAATAGATTTGTATTAGAATTACTGTTCATTTTTGCTATTTTGTCAAGTGATATAACAAAAAAAAAAAAAAAACGACTCATTCACATAGCCATGGTAGTCTTTATTTGTCAGGAATCCGAATTGATGGGATTCACAGACTGACTCTGGTTCACCAAACCCGTAAGACAGATAATAAGGCGAATTTCCTTTCTCATATTAAGTGACTGTTTCTTCGACAGAATGTAACTTTAAAATGCAGTCCACGCATCCGTGTGAGTGGGGTGTAATTATACCACAGCGTCAGTATGGTGTCGTTATATGGAGCTACTGTGTGCAATTTCCCGACTCTCCATTTAATCATAGTCATATTCTAGATAAGTCCGTATTACAAACCTGCTTAATTGATTTCGTTTTGTATAGACATAGTTGGAAGGATCGGACTACTGCTGAAGCTCAGGGATGCTGTAGCTACTTATCAGAATGAAATCCTGAAACCGTAGAAAATCTGATCTTAGACTCCATCCCCCTTCTCTATGAATGCTGAATATCCACTGGGTTTTTTTTCTTCTTCTTTATCATTTTTAAGTCTGTGCTCCTCTGGAAACCAGTTCTTCAGCTGTGACACTTTCCCTCAGATTAATGAGCACTATCCAGATAAAACATTTGTCCGAGACCTAATTCACATCCCCGTCGACTATAATTTAACTGTGTGTGTATTTTAAAGTGCATTGGAAAGAAGAATAAAAGCGCAGAAACGCCACTCACCTGCGGATCCCGCACAAAATGTAGCCGCAGCTCAGAAGCTCTCCTGTGCCTCTTCTTCGTGTCTAACGGCTGAAGCTGGAAGATCTCAGTCCTTATTTAATTCGAAACTAAGAAAAAAAAGTTTCTTTTCCAGGCCCAGACTGATATTTCGTTTACGATTCACTCTTATTTGCACATGTGAAAGCTGTTATTGGTTGTTGTACATCAGTGTGTGGCTCGTGATTTTTTTTTTTTTTATCAGGACCGCGGACAGCTCAGCTCCGATAAGTACAGGCGCGTCGGCCCACGTGACCGACGAGTCAGCGCGCGCCGCCTTTGACGTCACCCCCCCTTCATTGATAAGAATTTCGTGTCTCGTTTGAACTCAGAGGCTACGTTACGCTGCTCTGATGAATGAACGGAAACGGCATGAATGAAGCAACTCTCTCCATTAAGAACGGAGAGCATCGTGCTTAGAAATCAGAAACATCTTGTCGTTTTAAACGAAGTGCTCAAATCCCTTGTATTCATGAACTGTCATGGAAGCAGAATGACGATAAATTAGGTTGTGCATGGGCCTATTTAATTGGGAGGCTAATTGAAGTGAAACTCCTATTTGGTGCAAAGATGCAGATTCTCTGACAGTATTTGGTATCCCCCTTTAAAAAAAAAAAAAACATGACTTTTTCCAATTCCGTCTGGTATTTGTGTTGCCCGTTAATCGAACCTGGGTCGAAGCCAAGCGACTGAGGCCACCGTGACGCACGCGGCTCCGCACCGCCGCTCCATTTCCGCTCCATTTCCCGAGCACCTCCAATTTGCCCGTCTTTGTCTCTCGCGCCTATCGCCGATTTTCATCCATCTGGCTTGCGCGTCATCCTCTCATTCTGCCCCTATTTAGAGGCTGTCATTTGTGGGAATTACGTGGATTTTTTTGTTTGTTGTTGAATTATATTTACATGCACATGTTCCTTAAAATAGAATCCATCATTGACCACTGGGATCCATTAGCCTATATGATGGTCCTCTGCAGCAGCCTTTACTCACATTGCTATAACTTAATATTCATCCCCTGTACTTTACTTTAGGAATAAGGTCTGATTGCTCAAATAGGCGACTCTGGCGAAGTCTTGACCTACTACAAACCCGCCAATTCGTTTTATGGTTCGTGGAATTGAAATAGACGCAGTGCGCAAATTGAAGTTCCCTGAATCGCCCTGGAATGGGGGGGAAAAATCTCATTTCAGCAATTTCTAAAAATGCTGGATGCATCACGACATATTCTTGAAACACTAATCAGCTCCATTACACAACCTGGGCCTTGGGTCTAACGAGTATAACGAGCACTTCCAAATAATCTAAACACAAAGCCAAGTGGCTTAATTTTGACCATTTATGGTGTTAAACAAAGACGTGCTTTTACACGTGTTGGGCTGTAAATCCATAAACCACTAGCTCAAAACAGAATAAAGCTCGTGTGCTTCTACCTGAGCTGTCAGTGGTTAGGGGCCAGAGGGCACAGTGTGATCCGCCTTGGCATTATCGACTGCCACTCAGCATTAGCCCAGTGACGGCCCTTCAACAAGGCGCGTTCCATCCCCCGCGCTGACTCACCACCTCTCAAACCCCTTTAGAAGCAAAATCGAGGGTGTGTTATAGGGTTATCACGTAGAGAAATTCTCACACACTATTTTACTCAACGCCACAGTGGAGAGTTGGAAATGGATAGTGGGTTAAGCTAACAATGCTTGGCTGTAAGTGTGCTTTTCTGATTTCGTGGGTTTTCATCATCATCATCATTATTATTATCACTGACAGTACTATTACTACTAGTTTTATAATTGCTAACATTCTCCTATGGTCGCCGTTTTTTTTTTTTTTCATTTTTATACACACGTTTTAGCCCGCAATTATGAAAATCTGAAAAAATGCTTATCAGTTGTTAATGCATCAAAGTACAAAGGCGCTTAATGGAAGTGGCATAACATGCCCCTTATGAATAAAAGAATTCCTACTCCCACACGACAAGAACGGGAAAAAAAATGATGGCTCTGGAAAAAAAAAGAAAAAGAAAAAGATTGGTGCTCGTGTGTTTCAGATGCTCCTCCGCTGCGGCTCAGGCGTAATGATGTGGAACCCGAATCCCGCGCCCACACGCGGAGTGGGGGGTCGCATAAAGCCCCAGTGTGCCGGTTCCGGTAGAAGCACCCATGCCAGTCCCCTGAGGCGAGCTCTGAGCTGCTGGGAAAAAAAATGTCGGACAGGCAGGAAGGTGGCTTTGTGCGCCACGTGGCCCCGAATCCAGCCGTCACATATTAACCAGGGGAGCGTGTCCACCCGCGTCATCGCCGCGAACGGCATGCTAATGAGCACGAGTAAAAACGCGAATAATAACCAACCCAGATCTGGAGCGAGTCGAACTTGCAGTGGGAATGCGCTGTGTGCGTGTTCGAGTCCCTCCGTTTCGAGTGAATCGTGCTGCCAAAACGTGCTCAGTGTGTGTTTTAGCTTGGATGCACACCGTGTCATTAATAGCACTGCAAGCGGCAGAGGGCATTTTCTGTCCCGGTTCCCGGTCTGAGGGGGATTAAGTGTCTCGCGCCCTGGCGTTCCTTCCCTCCTCGCGCGGAAAAGCTCCATTTCGCGCGCGCCAGCGTCTGATCAAAGCAACATCAATAACAACGAGACTGAAACACTTCCTTTTTAATAAACACGCGAGGTTTTGATCCTTTGATCTGAAACGTTTCAAACGTTTGACTAAAGTGTCCCTTGTGTGCTACACTGACATTCCGTACTGCCTCAGTATTTTACAGCACTGGCACAAGAGAGAGGATGGATCTGGATACAAAAGCAAACATTTCATAAGATAAATTGCGTGTGTGTTTGTGTGTGTTGTAAAGTATCTTTACTTCTTTCTTTCACCGGAGCCTATTTTATGATTTCGTCCACCGGAAAAAGCAAATTCAGCTTTGCAGCTTTGTGCGCCTTTCTGTGTTAAGTGCAGCACATCCACATTTATTCCGAAATCAGATGCAATGGAACCCTTTGGAGCGGTGAACGCACCAGTGACAGATTACACACGAGAGCTCGGGCTTCGTATTCAGGTTTAATGAACCGTTTCATATCCGTAAGAGCAGCCGGTTCCCTATAAGATCAATCAGCTTTTCTCTCACGCAGAAAGAGAGAGAGAGAGAGGAGCATTTTGCGTTTTCGCCAAGATTTCCCATCACACGCAGTTTAAATCTGTCCATCTGTGATGAACGACGAGCTGGAAAAAAAAGGGGTGGAAAATAAATAATAATTAGCACCTAAATAAACAGTAAATGAACAAACACCACCCTGAGGTTAATGAATGCACTTAAAGCTTTATGCAGCTGTGCAGTCACAGCTGGTTTAAATCAACTCCCAGCAATAGACAAGACGACATAGCCATACACAAACAATCCCATTATAACTGTACTAATATACATCCTATCGAATGTACAATTTCAATATTGCACGTTAAGTTACCTTTTTCGATTATTTGCTTTAAGAAAATATAAATCCGTTTCCCCTCCAAGTTTAACTTCAATTTTCATTGTATTTTATTTATTTTTTTGTTTCATTTAGCTTATATAAGCTATGAGAGAAATTGTCAGATTGTCTGATGAACACACACACACACACACACACACACGCACACGTAATATATAATGAGCGCATACAGTTTCAGTTCAGTGTAATCTAATCTAAAAATGTGAAATTTGTTAATCTGGCTGTACCCATATCTCTAGCTACATTGATGCCCCCAAATGTTATGCATCAGGTCTTATCAGTTTTTTTTCACTGATGAATAAATAAATGCACTCTAATACAATACCTCTTTAACAGTAGTCTTTTAATAGTATTTAGGAATCCGTATTAATAATAATAATAATAATAATAATAATAATAATAATAATAATAATAATAATAATAGCTGTGTGGGTAATATCTTATGAGGTGTTCAAGATTTATATTTCTCACCTCCTTCATTAGCAAAATTTACATTTTATATTAAACGTATTTAGACTTGCACTTCATTTTAGATACCAGATTCACAACTAATAATTGCGTTTGTATTTTCAGGAGGAGGAAAAAAAAAAAAAGATACACTGGGTGATCTGAAGCGTGCCTGCTATATTACGTCATGTCCGGTAGAGGGCGATACCGTGTCGCGCGCTCAGGTTTTATTTTCAATAATAATCCACTCTCATGTGACGTTGCCAGGTTCTGGTTTATATCTGGAATCATGGGATATATTTTAAAAATGACATTTCTTTGCATACGTCAGTGATCTCAGAGAGAGAGAGAGAGAGAGAGAGAAAAGGTCCCTTGGGTTGACATTTGTCTTCAATACCATGACAGGGTAAATGAGTCAATGAATGGGTAATTTACTAATTTAATACACTATAGGCTTACGCTTTTAGAGAGACAGACAGTAGGTGTTTAGAGCTTTGAAGATTAAAAATGAGAAGACTGTCTGTTTTTTAAATTCAGAGTAGACTATTCAACAGCGCATGGTCAGCTTTTATTATTATTATTATTATTATTATTATTATTATTATTATTATTATTATTATTATTCTAGCAGTGAAAACAATCCGTTCTGACGACACTGACCGGCTGGATACCTTTTGATAGCAGTAAGTCAAAGGGGGGGAAAAAAAATCAGGCGCGAGATACTTATGAACATCGCCGTCTTATCGCAGTCATGTCGCGCGTCGTCAACGTGTTTACACTCAAATCGCTTCGAGCGCGCGCACATCAACTCCGCATGGCGCGCATGCGTGACGAGACACGGACGCTCACGAGTGTCCTCCAAAACTCCTTGCAGAAATGAAAACTGTTATCGGTGATCAGCGCGACTGGACGGGAAGTCATTTGAGAAATGCTTTAAACTGGGTAATTTGCCGATGTGACTCATCCAAGACACCCACAAGGCTACAAGTCTCTCTGCTCCAACAGGAGAGAGAGGGAGGGGGAACGAATTGTGTGTGTGTGTGTGTGTGAGGTGGGGGTGTTTTTATAACATAATGAGGACCAGATGTCCCCACAAACAGGAATATCTGACAGTTTTGGCCTTGTGGGGATAACTGTCTACAACCAACTAACACCTCGCTTTTTGAACAGAAGCTGTTAAGGGTGGAAAAAAATCGCCAAAAGATTTCTCTTTGGTTATTGAGGCTAAGGTTCGGGTAACATTTAGACTTGGGTCCCTTACAGAAAAAACACATGAATTTCCCATGTATTTCACATGTTACCACGTGTGTAAAACATTCCCATATGTGATTCGGGCGGCATGGTGGTGTAGTGGTTAGCGCTGTCGCCTCACAGCAAGAAGGTCCGGGTTCGAGCCCCGTGGCCAGTGAG
>JAPEIY010000018.1:23595145-23605953 GCA_026122135.1 Cathorops aguadulce | reverse complement strand
CAATCATTTAAGCCACCATGGGCAATGCTGAAACCACTGCTGCAAACAGGACATCGCACGAAACTGTCATTATTTTTGACCCTTATTAGCCAGGGAGATTCTTTTGTGTAATCTGAGGTGAAGTGGGTTTTGTATTTTTGTTTTTTGAGGTGTGCGCTCTCTCTCTCTGCTATGCCGATCCTGTAGGCTACACTGACTGAACTGAAAACTCCGGTCCTCGAGAAAAGAGATAAAAGCCCGCCCACACTGAAAGCTGATTGGTTTACTTAGCAAAATAAGCCAATCAGGATGCTCTTTGTCTAGCATGCGGTACACACACGCAGTCTCCCTTGCACACATTCGAAGATGCGCGATGCAGACATTAATGTTTCGCGTGCACGTGCTTGCTCTAGATTCCAGGAGATATTCTCCGATTTGGGAGCTGCTATCAATATGTGGGAGACTCCCGGAACTTCCTGGAGACTTGGGATGTCTGCGTTAAAAGGTGAACACAGATCCTTAACTATACCCCCCGGAAAATTTCTCAACGGATTTACATCGATCTCAAAAAAGATCATTTTGGTCTGAAAAAGTCGGAAATCCGCTGATCGGCGGAAAATTCTCATCCCTGGTTATTCCACGAAATCGAGTCGTACATGAGCTGATAGCCAATGAGGCACGTAGCACAGAGTTGACTATAAACCATGTACGATGAGATTGAGTGGAATAACTTTTATTCTTTTTTTTTTTCCCAAGTGTTTTTATTGATTTTAAAGGAGTTTAACAATCGTTGAAAAACATTGTATCACAAGTCCCCTTAATAAATCCCCTCCCACCCATAGAACCAATCATGCCAACATTTTCAATCCTAAAGATAGCAAAATAATGACAGAGAAATTATAAATGTTAAAATAATTATAATTATAAACATTAAATTAAAATAAAATAAATAACAAACAATATAAATGATGCAAAAAAGGAAATATATAAAATAACACAATCGTACAATTAAAATAATAATAATAATAATAAATAAAACAGATTTATTAAACAATCAGGAATTGCAGCCACATGACCTTGCTTTTTCATCAGTGCTGCGTATTATTCAGAAGGAAGTGTTTTTAGCCTATCAAAATAGGTCAACAGAGGGTCCCAGGTTTTATAAAATTTCTTGCTAGAGTGTCCCTTGAGAAAATGTTTGATCTTTTCCAGCTTTAAAAACATCATAAGGTCTGAAAGCCACACAGAAACCTTTGGAGGGGTAACTGATTTCCATTCCAACAATATCCTCCTGCGCGCTATAAGAGTTGCAAAGGCTATAACACTCTCTTTTCTACTAGGTATTATCACATCTGCTCCCTCTACCCCAAATATAGCAGTTGCAGGGTTGGGCTGTAAGTGTAAACCAAACGCTTCATTTAGTATTTCAAATATTGACGTCCAGTATTCAGTCAGTTTGGGACAAGCCCAGAACATGTGGGTCAGATCCCCCCTGGCTATCTTGCAACGATCACAAGTATCATCCAAGGTACTGTATATTTGGGCTAGTTTCGCCTTACTAAAATGCATCCGGTGAAACACTTTAAACTGAATTAGATTAAGACGTGCACAAGGAGAGGTACCATTAACCCAGCTCTGCGCTCTGTCCCAGACTATATCTGATATGTCAGTACCAAGTTCTTCTTGCCATTTGGTTTTGATATCGTTTGTTGTTGGATTTTCCAATGACATAATGAGTTTATAAATGCTGGAAATGTGACCGCGCCAGGTTACAGGCCTTTGAAGTATGTCTTCTATCACTGACCTTTCAGGAATTTGAGGGAATGATGGAACCAAAGTTTGAACAAAATGACGAATCTGAAGGTATCGAAAGAAATTAGATTTAGAAATAGAGAACTTATTTGAAAAGTCTGTGAAATTAGGGAAAACTTTATCTATGAATAAATCCTTACACGTCATTAAACCATTAAGCCTCCACTGTCTGAAAGAGTCATCTGTTTCTGCAGGGGGAAATAGATGATTGTTACAGATTGGACTGTATATGGACATTTCGGTTAGCTTAAATGTCTGCCTGAATTGTATCCAGATTCTCAAAGTAGAAACCACCACTGGACTACAGGAGAAATGGGTGGGAGAGAGAGGTAGTTTTGAGGTAATTAAGGCAAGAAGTGATGACTGTTTGCAGCTTTTCCCTTCTGCAGCACACCAACCCGTTTTAGGGGCCTGAAACCAGTAAATGATTTTTTGAAGGTTTGCTGCCCAATAATAGCACATTAGGTTGGGAAGAGCAAGACCACCCTCAGCTCTTGGCCTTTCCAGAAATGCCCTGCGTACTCTAGGGATCTTACCTTCCCAAAGAAAATGTGACAGTCTCTCATTTATTGAACGAAAAAAAGACTTGGGGAGAAAAATAGGCAAGTTTTGAAATAAATATAGAAATCTAGGCAGTATATTCATTTTAATACAATTGACTCTCCCTGCCAAGCTTAAACATAAAGAATTCCAGCGTTGCAGGTCAAGCTTCAATTTCTCAAAAATAGGGGAGAAGTTTGCGCCAAATAAGTCAGAAAAAGAGGCGGTCACATTTATGCCTAGATACTTAAATCCTGTTTTTGAAAAACAAAATGGCAGGTCTGCCTCAGGGATTGTTGATGCTTTCTTATTTATAGGGAAACAAATGCTTTTTGAATAATTGATTTTATAACCAGAAAAGCTACTGAAATTGTTTAGAATATTAAGAATCACAGGTGTACATACCAGGGGGTCTGCTATATAGATTAAAAGATCATCAGCATACAAAGAAACTTTAAATTCCATCCCCATTCTATATATCCCATGTATTGAAGGTGTAGATCTGAGTTTTATTGCCAATGGTTCTATTGCGATGATAAACAACAATGGACTGAGAGGACAGCCTTGGCGTGTTCCTCTAGCTAAAGGGAAATATTCTGATCGCAGTGTATTCGTGATTACAGCAGCTTTTGGAGAAGAGTATAGTAGTTGGACCCAAGAAATGAACTTTGGACCAAAGCCAAATTTCTGCAAAACTGAAAACAGATACCCCCATTCCACCCTATCAAAGGCCTTCTCTGCGTCCAGGGACACCACCACTTCTGGTGTGTCCCCGGACGCAGGTGAATGCACTATATTTAGGAGTTTACGTATATTCACAAAAGAGTGGCGGCCTCTGACAAAGCCTGTTTGGTCCTCTGATATTATATCACAAATTACACCATTTATCCTGGCAGCTAAGACTTTTGAAAGTATCTTAACATCTGTATTGAGCAGAGATATTGGTCGATAAGAGCCGCAGTCAGTAGCATCTTTACCTGGTTTCAACAAGACGGTAATAAGGGCCTCGGTGAGGCTTTGTGGTAAGCATGATTGTTCAAGAGAGTGAACAAACATGTTTAGCAGTAAAGGGATGAGTTTAGAGGCAAATTTTTTATAGAACTCCACCGGAAAGCCATCAGGCCCCGGTGTTTTCCCACTCTGCATATCCGTTATTGCGCTTTGTATTTCTTTCGCTTCAAGTGGTTTTTCCAAATTTTCCACATCATCTTGAGGGACTGATGGAATATCAATGTTCGCCAAGAATTCTGCCATATGAGAAGTGTCTTGGGGATATTCTGAAGAATATAGGTTTAAATAGTAATCTCTAAATGTGTTGTTAATTTCTTGAGGGTTTATTGTCAGTTCTTGTTGATTTTTTCTGATACTTGAAATATGCTTGGATGCAGATCTACTCTTTAACTGGTGAGCCAAAAGCCGACCTGCCTTCTCCCCATTTTCATAGAAAAAAGCACGTGATCGCAATAAATTTTGTTCTGTTTTTTCTGTAGACAGCAATTCATATTGCGCTTTCAAGTTCAATTTTTCTTTGTATAATTCAGGAGTTGGAGTTAGAGAGTATTGCTGGTCAGTCTTTTGAATATTGTTTAATAATGTGTCTTTTGTTTGTTTTCGCTGTTTACTTCTTGAGGCCATAAATGATATGATGTGTCCTCTCAGAACAACCTTCAATGTCTCCCAGAGTGTTGATGGGGATATTGAATCTGACTGGTTAGTTAAAAGAAAGTCATCTATTGTTTTGGATATGTATTCACAAAAGTTATCGTCTGAAAGTAATGTTGCATTTAATTTCCAAGTTGGTTTTGTAGAATAATTGAGGGCAAAGTTTACTTCAAGAATGAGAGGTGCGTGATCAGACTCAACTATGGCAGAGTATTGTACAGTGTTTACAGCAGAAAGAAGGTTTTTATCAATGAAAAAATAATCTATTCTAGAGTAAGTTTGGTGAACATGTGAAAAACAAGAGAATTCTTTTTTTCCAGGATTAAAGAATCTCCACGGGTCAGTGCATCCAATGTGGTTCATAATATTGGATAATTCCCTGGACATCTTTGACACAGTAGTTATCTTGGGGTTGGAGCGGTCCAAAGTAGTATCTATAACACAGTTCATGTCCCCTCCAAATATTAAAGCATGTGTATTTAAATTGGGAAGTGAGGTCAAAACCTTTTTGAAAAAATCGGGGTTATCCCAATTTGGGGCATACACATTTACTAAGACTACAGGCTTGTGAAAAAGGTGACCTGCTACCATAATATAGCGCCCTTGGGAGTCTGAAATTATTTTTGAAGCAGTGAATAACACTCTCTTATGTATCACTATCGCTGCTCCTCTTACCCTGCTGTTGAAATCTGAGTGATAAACTTGTCCTACCCATGATTTTCTTAACAAATGGTGATCTTGTGAACGAAGGTGAGTTTCCTGTAAAAATGCTACATCAGCATTCAGTCTTTTCAAGTGCGTAAATACTCTAGATCTTTTCACCGGCCCATTCATACCTCTAACGTTCCAGCTAATGAATCTTACAGGCCCTCCTGACATATTCCTACTTTCCATTATGTTTCAGTGACTATATAGGCTGTATCCTGTGTGAGATAGCGCGACGTAGTCAGCAAAGTCAGCCACATAACCATATATGTTGAGATATCAGCTGTAGTTCCTGAGATAGCATTTAGTATAGAAGTATAGAAAAACAGTACTAAGAAAAATAATGACAATGATAAAGTAAAATAAAAACTAAACATTGTTGGCATTCCCCCATAACCCCTATTTAAGAACCAGAAAAACCAAACACTAGGTTCATCCACAGAACAAAGACGAACCGCAGTCCCCCTACTCTTAAATTCCCAGTAATGCATTCACAATGATGGCCCCCCGTACACAAAATAAGGCAACGCATGCAGGCATCTCCCCACCTGCTGAAATTAACAAGTTTCTTTTAGTTGGGTTACATTATCACAATTTCGATTACTCTTTCACTGACCTGGTTAAGTTTAACAGTCCACTACTCCGTCATTGTTATATAATAATAAATGAAAGAGTTCAGCTTAACCCTCCTCCATCTGCTGGTCTCCTTGTTCTTGTCCTTGCCCCTCCAAAGGCGGTTGGTACGTTGCAATCTGACTGTCATAGAACAGTTGAGCCTCTTGGGGGGAAGAGAAGTTGAATGTTTTGTCGCCGAATTTCACTCGGAGTTGCGCTGGGTAGCGCAGCCTGAACCACACTTTCTTCTGATATAGCAGCCGTTTAACATCTTTAAATTCCGCCCGTCTCTTTGCGAGTGCTCTCGTCAAGTCAGGGTAAATCCGTAGGCTGATTCCTCTGAACTGCACGTCGTGCGCCCTTGCAAAATTCAGAGCCTTTTCTTTTTCCTGAAATTTGTGAAAGCACACAATGACAGGGCGAGGTGGGTCTCTTTCAGAGGGCTTATCGCCAAGTGAGCGGTGGGCTCGCTCCAGTTCGGGTGGTTTATCAAAGACGCCTGGCATGGCTTCCATTAGCATGTCGGATACAAACTTCACCGGTGACTGTCCCTTCTCGCTGTCCTCTGGGACGTTTAATATCCGCAGATTGGCCCTTCGTGATCGATTTTCAAGGTCCTCTAGTCGGTCGAGGAGCATCGCGTTTTGTTCCTCAAGATGTTGTATCTTTTTCTCTGCTACAGTCAAAGCTTCGAAGTTATCCCCAGCCAGCGTTTCAGTGGTGGTCAGTCGTGTCTGGAAATCACTTACAGTCTCTGTTAAAGCAGTTACCGATGCTTGGAGAGGGACGATGGCTTCTTTAATTAAAGTCGCGATGTCCTCTTTCAAGGAAGCTCGTTGTTTGCCGAATTCAGCGACAAGTTGGGTCATAGAAACGGTCTCTGAAGGTTTATCTCTGGGAGAGCTGACGGTACCAGCCATGGCGGCGAGTTTTGCAGCTGGAGTTTTCGACGAAGCAGCTCTTGTACTTGTGGCCATATTGTCAGCGAAAATCCGCGTTAAATGTGATATACAACAATATTTGTAACAAATAATAAACAGTTAGGTGGAGATATGCCCTCAATTGCGTTATTTCAAAGTCATTGAAAAGATATGCGGGGAGCTCCGCTTTCCTGCTGCCTATCCTCTCATGGCCAAACCGGAAGTCATTAACAAACAAACCTGACTGAAAGCAATACCTTGCCCCCTGGTGGACTCTGTCCCGGACGAGGTAATAAAGTTGGACTGAGGAAAAAAAAAGCCAATTCACTGAACAGGAAAGGTGTGCATTTTATATCTGCTTACTTTACTTTGGTGAACTTTGACCTGTGAGTCTCGGTATTGTAGCCAATAGAATAAATGAAGGTGGTCTCTTGTTGATAAAAAGAAAAAGTAAGAGCTGGTTGTGTATTATTATTATTATCAAGCATCAGTCACATCAGACTGCTTTGCTATTTTCCTGCTGTTGCTTTTTGAACATCAGGGGGGAAAAAAACATCATCAGTCCTCTCTTTCACGGACATGCTAGGGTTTCCATGGTAAAACTATTTGAGTTGAGCTTTCTGCCTACTGGCATTTTCTTGTTAGAGATGTTTGCCCCTCTGCAATCTGATCAAATGTTTTAACGACAGCTACACAAGCTGGAGGGTTGATCCTCCATATTTGTTGCATTCATCATGCAGTCAGTATAGTAACACTTGAGAAACAGCGTAATCTCATATTGCTGGTTTCCAACAGGGGGTCAGTGAGCTCATCGGTGAGATGGCCAGTGGTTGCACCTTTAAAAAGAAAAGGTAAGATGTGAGTTAAATGTGTGTTATGAAAGTTCTGTCCCAGGTGTAAATTATTCAGCGTGGTGATCTACACATGGTTCCAAAAAAAAATGAAACGTGTTAACGTCCCTTTTCACAATGCACTACATTCTTGTTTTTTTGACGTGTCTGATCAGGTGGAGTGGAATCCGACGGTCCACCTAAAAAGCTCTTTGTTGCTGGAGTTACAGATCCTGCCCACATAACTAGTTGCACTGTCAGGTGAGGCCTTAAAACAAGGGAAATGTCTGTGACATTCTGTTAATGGTCAGCTTTGGAAATTTAGATCATGTTTCATTTCCTCTCTTTTTCTGCCCCGTGTTTGTGTTTTGTCCCTCCAGTGTTTCCCAGTCAGTGGACTCTCCCCCAAGCGCTGTCCCCGTATGTCCAAGCCCTCAGAACCTCACGCTTTCTCCTCCCTCGCCGTTTACATCCCAACACCCCAGCATCTAGACCACATCGGTTCAACTGGCAGAGTAGAGTAAGGACAACGTTTCCGTCTTTACGTTCGTCACGTCCTGAATTCTGTCCTGAGATCAGCTCTCCATCTCACCACTTGGTGCTTTAAGGAATGTATTTAGTTCCACATTATTTGCCGAAAAAAACGTTTCCAAGGGAACTTTTGAGGAAGGTTTTATGTTGTATGACTGAAGATGAAAATGTGTCGATACCAGGAATGCTGCAGCGCTGCCCAGTATCAGCGGACTTGTTAATAGTTCATTTGCACCAGGGCACCTTGCATTTGTGAAATTGTGTCAGGATTTACATTCAGCAGTCACGTTCATGATAGTGTTTTAGTGAGCACAGTCTAGTTGTCATTTACACATAAGGATTGCCTGTGAGCATGCACAGAGACGTCAAGTTTTAGCTTCACTGGCTTTAGTTTTCACCAGGCTCCGAACGTGCTTTTCTTATTTCACCCACAACATTGAGGTCTTCCAAAAAGTACTTAAAAAAAAGAAGATAATTAAGAAGATATCCTTCGATCAGTAGACACTTCAGGCCACAAATGTGTTCATGTGCCCTGTGTATGTTTTAAAAGGTTGTTTTTGTGCATTTTATTTATATATAATATTATATATACTTTCAACAGCCTTTGGAATAACAGAGTGTCAGCCTGCTCTAAAGCGCCTTCATTGTTTTTTTTCCTGACATAGAGGAAGAACAATGGAAGCAATTTTCTCATATATTGCCGTGTGTGTGTGTATAAAACACGGCCAGAAAATTTTGCATCATATACCAGGTACACGTTTTAACTAGCATTTACAAGTAAAAAAAGTTGACATGTTTATTTTCAGGCTGTTGCAAAAGCACCCGTACGACCCTAAGCTTGTCGTCGAGAAATGAACACAGTTGAAGCTAGACAAACCAATTGACTGTCAAATTGTATTACAGTTGTATAGATGATCCCCCCCACCCTCCTGCACAGTGTTAGACATTTATTAATGTAAGTTTAAATTGCATTACACAAGTGGGATCATTTTTCCATGTTTTGGTAGGGGTATTGTAAAAATAAACAGATGTACAGTATTGCTGATTAGACTTTTTTTGCTGACAAATGCACTAATGCTTTTCCAGAGCAGTCTGTGAGCAGGAGGACGACTGTTACGGATCACGTGCATCATACACTGACTAGAAAACGTCACTATTTGACCATGTTATATTTCAAACTAGCAGCTAAATTCTGACCTAATCTTTCAACTGCAGCATTTTTTTTTTTTGTTTTTTTTTCCACTTTGCAACGATAAGAAGGATCTTTCGTGAAAGATTTCTTTAAATGTTCTTGTCTTTCTCATTGTTTTAGCTTTATTGCTGGGACAATGAAATGCCTTGTAAAGTAATTCCAAAGACATTTGCACATATTGTCATCGTCTTCAGTTGTACGTGTTTAAATTAATACCAGTGGATCGAAGTTGAGTCTTGAAAAGGATTGTGCAATATAAATTTAAGTACATCGTGGAATAGGAAAAGACTCAATCATTTTTCCCCACCCCCACATTCTGTGTCTTCTCTCTTTCCTTTATTCTTTCCTGAATGAACATATTGATCATTTAAATATAAATGTATTATTTATGTAGTCACAGATGGTCAGTTTTGTTTAGAAAGCATTTTTTCTATAACTTGGACAGTTTTTTTTTTTCTTTTCTGAAGTACAGACATCACTTGAACAATACTTTTATTTGTACATTCTTGTCTTTTATTTCTCTCACTTAATTGGGAGGCTCACTATTCGCATCTTATGCTTTTTTTGTTTTTAAAGGATGAAGGACAAGTGTTAGTTACTGTTACAAAGCTGGAATGCGAGGCTGGGAGTTGGGTTAATTTTTGTAAGCACATGGAGCATTCTGTAAAATGAGGAAAAAAAAACAAACCAACAAAACACACAACTCTTGCCTCTTGTGTTGGAGATGTAAATATGTTGTAGCCACAACAAGCAGAAGAGGAAGATGTATTTTTATGAACTGTAATATAAAGCAATGAGGTATATAAAGGTATATTCATTCCCTCTGAGCATATTCTGTACCTGGTAATGTCTCATTTCTAGTAGATACAAAATGCTGTTCACCTTAGAATTTGTATCTGACATTGTACATATCAATCAGGAAAATAAAGATACTGTATTTTTTTTTTTAAGTTTCATTATACATTGTGTCAAGACCCGATGAATAAAACTTCTACGGGAGCAGTCACATCCCTCTTTGACAAAAATATTTTAAAAATATAATACAAAAGCAAAACTAGAGCACTTGGGAGTTTTACTCAGTGATCTGAACCACTCCATGGAAATATTTAAACACATTCGAAGCCAATCAGGACTTAAGCTAAACACATCTAGCAAATTCAGAAATACATCTGATTAATTTGTCACTGTTTGCTTCTATCGGTGTTCATAAACAAACCAAACTTTATTAGCCTGAATGTCACATCTGTGGGTTTGCACTGGTCTTCTGGTACTTCACTAGTAGTTCAATAAATGTGTTTCACCGGGAAAGTAGTGGCAGGTCACTGGAGTTCATTATCAAGCTGGAGTCCAGACTCAGACACTCTGTGTGAAAAAAAGAGAGTGAGTTATATTTTTCCATGGGACAATGAGCCTCGTTTATTATTGTTTTAGTAACGTTATGTAAGTTTCCTGCCAGACTGACACAAGTTTCACTGATTTTCTTTATATTCACATGGGTAGCTGATACATTATATGGCTAAAAGTTTGTGGACACATCACAATCACACCCATCTGTGTTTTTTGAGCATGCCGTCCCACATTTATTCCCCATTTCTTGTTATAACAACATCCACTCTTCTGAGAAGGCTTTCCACTAAATGTTGAAACGTAGCTGTGTTCAGTTGTACTCATTCAGCCACAAGAGCTTTGGTGAGGTCAGGTACTGATGTCAGCTGAAGAGGCCTGGGCTGCAGTCGTGTTCCAGTTCATCCCAAAGCTTTTCGGTGGGGTTGAGGTTCGAGTTTGATATAGGTCACTCGTGTTCTTCAACGTTGGCAAACCATGTCTTAATGGATCTCACTGTGTTATGCTGGAACATGTTTAGTCCAAATTTGTAGCAACACAGAGATGTCCGCAAGCACTGATGGCTGATGACCGCCGGTTTTCTCCACCTACACGAACGGTCTCAGGGCTCGAAATTCGCGGTGGTCCGGTCGCCCAAGGCGACTTAATTTGTCATTTGGCGGGTAATTCCTGTCACTA
>JAPEIY010000018.1:22565403-22577290 GCA_026122135.1 Cathorops aguadulce | reverse complement strand
ACAATCCAGCGCAGATTTGGTTTCACTCTTACTAATGATATATGGGTCGACCCCTAAGACAGCAATCTTACCTCTATCGCAATTTTTTTTGCTGTGACATACAGGGATTCAGCACAAGTTGAGCAGACGACAGCATGTATCCATATCAAACTTGCGAAAGCGTGATACCCATAACCTGGAAACACGTGGCCGTGATGTCATGCGTGACGTTAGGCGCACAAGGTCCATAGGCAAGTCTCACCATTCAGCAGCCATCTTGATACCATTCATTGAAAATGAATGGGGAAAGAGCCATAACTGCACTTTCCATGGCAACTGGGATGTTAAAAAAACTGCATCTATAAAATCATTCATCAAATCTGATAAAACCACTTAAAATGTTTGGTGACTTTGCATCAAAATAAGGTTTCAAAAGCTTATTTTGTGAATGCAACCATCATCTTTCGCATTGCAGACTTTTCCCATACATTTCTAATCGGGATTATTTCAGTGATTTGTCTGCCCTTTGTGTTCTTTCAACAACCAGCTAACAGGCCAATCAACAAATTCACAACTGGATCCAATTTAACTTGTTGCTTGCTAATAGGCTGGAATGACAATTAGTGGCAAAGCCATATTATATATCAAGTATTTAGTAAACTCTGCCACTAGCTTGTTACAATCTCAGGAATAACATGGCTAATACGCTGAATTTGGCTGACTAAGAATGTTAAAAAGCTGAAGTTAGTTTCAAATTCCAAACATTTTTGCAAAGCTGAGAAAAAAAAAGTGAAATAACAATCACGAGGATGTTCTTTCCTCTTAGGAAAGTAGGCCATACCAATTCCCTCTCATGTTCCAGAAACTACAGTGTCTTGCAAAAGTATTCATCCCCTTGGTGTTTGTCCTGTTTTGTTGCATTACAAGATGGAATTAAAATGGATTTTTTGAGTGTTAGCACCATTTGATTTACACAACATGCCCACCACTTTAAAGGTGCACATTTTTTTTCTTTTTATTGTGACACAAACAATAATTAAGATGGAAAAACAGAAATATGGATGTGCATAAGTATCCCCCCCAATATACATACATACAAAACTTTATAGAGCCACCTTTTGGTACAATTACAGCTGCAAGTCTCTTGGGGTATGTCTCTATTCACTTAGCACATCTAGTCACTGGGATTTTTGCCCATCCTCAAGGCAACACTACTCCAACTCCTTCAAGTTAGATGGGTTGTGTTGGTGGACAGCAATCTTCAAGTTATGCTGCAGATTCTCAATTAGACTGACATCTGGGCTTTGACTAGACCATTCCAAGACATTTAAATGTTTCCCTTTAAACCACTACAGTGTAGCTTTAGCAGTATGTTTAAGGTTATTGTCCTGCTAGACCGTGAATCTTCGTCCCAGTCTCAAACTTCTGGCTGACTCACACAGGTTTTCCTCCAGAATTGCCCTGTATTTAGTGCCATCCATCATTCCTTCAGTCCTGACCAGCTTTCCTGTCCCTGCAGAGGAAAAAGATCCCCACAGCATGATGCTGCCACCACCATGCTTCATCGTAGGGATGGCATTATCAGGGTGTTGGGTTTGTGCCACACATGGCATTTCCCATGATGACCAAAAAGTTCATTTTTTGTTTCATTTGACCAGAGAATATTCTGCCATGTGTTTGGGGAGTTTACCACATGCTGGTGGGCAAACTGCAAACATGATTTTTTAAGCAATTACTTTTTTTCTGGCCACATTTCCATAAAGCCCCACTCTTTGGAGTGTATGGCTTAAAGTGGTCCTATGGACAGATACTCCCATCTCCGTGGATCTTTGCAGCTCTTTCAGCATTATCATTGGTGTCTTTATTGCATCTCTGCTTAATGCCCTCCTTGCCCAGTCTGTGAGTTTTGCTGGGCAGACTTCTCTTGTCAGGTTTGTAGTGGTGCCATATTCTTTCCATTTTGCTATAATGGATTTACTGGTGCTGCCTGGGATATTCAAAGTTTGGGATATTTTTTTATGCCCCAACCCTGATCTATACTTCTCCACAACTTTGTTTCTGACCTGTTTGGAGGCTCCTTGGTTCTCATGTTGCTTGCTTAGTAGTGTAGCAGAGTCAGGGTCCTTCCAGAACAGGCTGATTTATCCAGGCATCATGTGACGCTTTGATTGCACACAGGTGGATCTTACTCAACTAATTATGTGACTTACGAAGTGAATTGGTTGGACCAGCTCTTATTTAGGGGTTTCATATGAAACTGGGTGAATTTCTATGCACACTCCAGATTTCTGGTTTTTCATCTTAATTATTGTTTGTGTCACAATCAAACAACAATTTGCACCTTTAAAGTGGTAGGCATGTTGTCTAAATCAAATGGTGCTAATCCTCCAAAAATAAATTTTCATTCCAGCTTGTAATGCAACAAAACAGGATAAACACAAAGGGGGATGAATACTTTGCAAGATGCTGTAACAGTATAATTGTATCATACTGTTTATGTATCTTTATGTAGTCATTATATTCAGATCAACAACCATATATCTGTTTTCCATTGAAAGCTTCTTGTTGTTTTCCATTATGTTGCATGAAAGAAATGGATTTTTATGTGTGCAACTTCATATTTAGTCAAAAACTATGATGCTTTTAATAATAATTAATAATATTTAATAATATTTTTAAAAAGTCAGCAGTAATTTGTTTGCATTTATTTTAAATATGTTTCTAGGCATATATGGTTTTGAAAGAATATATTTTTATTTAAAACAAGTTTCTCTCACTGTTGTGTGTATTGTTTCTCACTTTTGCTTGTTTTCTTGAAGGATATAATTAATTCAAGGAAGTCCCATGGCAACATATTATAAATAAAATACTATGGGTAAAATTTTATTTGATAAAAATGCTTCATCACACATCAGCACAGATTTTCCCCTGCATGACAACAAATGGGGGTTTAACTGTCACTAAGCGATGGCCAACTTGTTCCTCATTTGTAAGTGTTACCTGCAGTTAGCACCTATTTGAGAGTGCATTTCCCCTCTGATCTGCAGTGCGTTCCTCTGTCAATCCAGAAATGGCGGATGCTGAAGCACAAAAGCACCACTTTAGTGCCTGTCAGGGCCAGCGGTGGTTAATTAGCCTGTTCGTAAAACAGTCTGGCCTATTAGTCACCCCTCGCTGTTCATTGCATAGACTGCACTTTCTTATCACATGCCTATTGATTCCTCACTTTGATAGAAAAAATAGAGAATGCATCGTGCTTGATTCCTTAATGCACTCTAAGAGAGTACTCATTTGCTGACATGAACTGCATTATTAAATTGAAGTGCTTGCCTGCAGGGTTAAATATAAGTGAAAGTGCATTTTAATCTGTCATTTTGGACTTTTATCCACACTGCTTGTAGAAAAGCCATGCTGACTTTTATACTAATAAACATTTTGCTTCAACATCATAATTTTAAAGTATGTAGTGCATTAGTCTACGTAACTACGTTGTGCGTTGTTACACATTTACAATACAGGTATAACAAGTTTGAAGCTGATGTAAGGATGGTTCATAGATTAGATTTAGATAAAATCGAAAATGACATACAGCTCTTCTTACAGGCAGCTCTTCTGTAATGCATGCTCAAGTGTGAAACTTCCCTTTTGCACACGTAATAAAACACAACTGACAGCTCACCGAAGGTGACTGTGTGTAGCACGTGAGCAAGAAATAATGTAGATACAGCACCATTGTTTGGGTAATGAGGTTGGTACAATGAGCTTGCGTCTATTTGTGCTCTGAGCAATTGATTTATTTGACAAAAAGCATTGCTAATTAAGGGATTAGTCCTAATTTGCCACACATGTCAAATGTCCAGCTTTGTCATTTGTTTTCAAAATGAGATTTAATGTAGTTCATTTTGAATAATTTCGCACGACACAATCAATTATGTCTTACAGATGAAAGTAAATTCTAAAGTAGTTACAGTTTGTACAATGCTAATACACCCTAATCCCTGTACACAGATCCAAATCGAGTATCATAGTGTCAATAGAAACATACCAATTTCTGTTATTACATCCCATTAATGAACTACCTTCATAAACATGTATATTCATTTCTCAAAATCTTTCCTATGTGATAAAAGCCCACCATACCCACTTCACCATACTAAAGCTAAAGCATTGTTTAACATGAAAATGTTTAATAATCTGCGTTGAAGGAGTGGTAGGCAGTAGTAAATGCGTGAGGGTTGAGGTTTCTTGCAGCCCTATTGAGCCGCACAGCATGGCTCTAAAGGCAGATAATGAAGAAATGGAAAATGGAGCACAAATTGACCCTTTCACAGCATGCCATGGACGTTTGTATAGGTACCTGCAGCGGCCATCCCACTTCCCATCAATAAAATAATTTAAGAACACATTATACTCCTTTAAAAGGTCCCATTTGTCGGACCAGGTGATTTTTAAAAGAGCTCCTGGATTAAAGACACCCTGCCTCAGATACTTTTAAATCAGCCCAATCAATAAGACTTTGCTGGCGATTGTTTAAGGGAATATTAAAAAGGAAATACAAGTGATTCAGTGGATTTACTTATTTATTAATTTATTTATTTATTTTACTCTTTTGAATTGTATGTCAATAAAAGTGTGTGAATGGATTTTTCAAAATATATTTTAACAGTGTATTGATGCAGGGGTGCTGTCTTGCACGAGCTATTTAACAGGAAATATCTGTCCTATCTGAGGCACAGATGTATTCAGTAAGATATTCTTTTTCAAGAGAAAAGGAATACATACTTTGTCTTTTAAAAATGCTATGCTAATCAGGAATGTGTAAAGCTGTTGTTGTTCATCCTATATTTATAGTATATTAATGCCATCTATCAATAAATTCGCAGTTTTTACCCAATACAAGACTCAAGATTGTTTCATTTTCATTGTGTAAGATACACAGCCACTTTGATGCAAAATCATTGTTTAGATTCTGTTCAGAAATTCACAAATCATTATTCAGATTCTATTATTTAAGAACGTAGACTTGTATTTTGTATGTTTTCTGCACGTGGACGTCTGACCATCAATTCTAGGAGGATAACATGTCTGCAAATGTCTACTGATATTTAAATTTCGCATTGGTGCTGTCAGTGTGTGATGAAATCTTAGTCTTAGACCAAGTAATGATATTTAATATTATTCACCAAAAGATCTCTCAGTACGCCCTGTCATAACATTCTTTCCCATTTAAAATAAGGTCCATTTTTTCTAGATCCCCTGTGTCCCTGTTGAATTTCTCTGTGCTTATTTTGCAGGTTCACAAGTTTGCAGGATCAGAAGAGAGCCATAAACCTCAAATCCAGATAAGTAAATGAAATGACTGGACAGTAATAGCTTGTTTTCTATTCAGGTTGGCATTGTAGGCTTGTGACAAAATTTGGCAAGTCGTGTATGCATGCCACTGTGTGTGTGTGGGCATAGCTGAGTGTGCAGGCATGTGTGTGTGTACAGCCCAGGACTCTGAGGCAGTGATTTGGCATGTTAGTGAGTATGTCATGCTTAATCAGAGAGAGGGGCCTTGGTAATGGAGAGAATGTGACCAGAATCACACGGAGGCAGCATGCAGCAGGACCGGCGTAATCTAGCTAATTCCTGCTCCACGCAGCCCAAACTGGGGTCAAGGAAAGGTGCAGGCAGCTCCAAATGAACAGCTGTTTCCTGGTAACAACCTGTAGTGAGCAGATGCACATACTAGAGAGCTCACAGCATCCCCCTCCCTTTCACACCAATGCAAAAGTATGCATGTTCAACTAGGCTCAAGACCTCTACATATCTCTTCCATTCTATACGTAATTATTTCTGAAGCTTGCCCAATCACCAGCTATGTATTTAGAAGTACTCAATATAGGAAGACAATGAGGCATACACACACTCTAGGCAAATAGCCTTTCTTGGCTCCTGTTGTTTGTTTGCTGGGATTTATAAGCAATTGCCTATTACACAGGTGGTCCTTGTAGGTAAATAAGGAACCTGTGTGTGCATCAGGGATTCTTAGGACAGGAATATGCTATCGAAACCTTAGCAATCATAAGATAGACATAGTTTAATATAGTAATGAAAGTGTATTTGTGAGATTCTTGAAATGTGCGTAGTTCATATCCTAGCTTGATTGAAGCTCATCACCCACAATCCTCAGTATTCTATATCTGTATTTTTGTATTGTGGAGGCCAAAGCCTGCTGCACTTTCATATTGATGCTTTATATTCATACTGTATTTATGGAATATTGAAGTAGTGTTTGAAGATGGAACAGACTAAATTGGTGTCCCTTGTGAATGTAAATATGACAATACCTTTGGATAAGGTATATTTTATGCTCTGTGTTTACAGGTGGCTTTGGCTTTACAACAGTCTGTCCAAAAAAATGGGATTTTCACATTTAATACCCACACAAAATTGTTTGAAAATTATTAGATTTATTTATTTATTTATGGCATGCCTGGGCAATTTGAGTATGGCAATGCATATTTGTGTGAGTACAAATATCATCTGAAGAAAAAACCCCGAAAACGCTATAGATCTGACATGCTACAGCCAACTTTGACCCTTTCTACTGACAAATCAATTAGGTGTAATCAGTCACTTAATGCTGTGGCTGTGCTATGGACATAGAAGGTTCTACACAGAGACTGAGAGGAGTGCAGTGCTACATGTAAATGCTGTGTAAGACAGGGATGCATTAAGCCCTCCCCGTCAGGCGCAATAATGGATTAAAGTCCGCAGTCACTCCACAGTTTGCCAGTCAATGTTCTTTATTTTCAGCATCACTCCAATTTTATCTCCTTCTTCTGGCTCTGGAAGCAGTCGATTTGCCGTCAATTGCCATCTCAGGCAGCAACATTAATGCGCGCCCACAAAAGGATGACACACCGCATTATCACCTCACTAGCTTTCAAATTAGAGTGGACCGCTGCCTCTGCTCAGCTTGTGACTGGTTAACATTATCAGCTATTTGTTGTGATTGGCCCTAATTCATGGTGTCTAAAGATTTCATCAGGCATTTGATGAGTGAAATAAACCATTGCCCACAGGGAAATTGCTCTGATTAATAGAATTAGGCATTGGAGGGGAATCAATATGAGAGAGGTGGTCACGTGGGGATTGGCTGTGCTGCCCATCATTGCGTCCTGTGGCCTGAGGAGCTACGGACCGCCGACACTAGGCACATTCCTGTTAATAGGGTCTGGACTCCATGTGAGACTCAAAAAGCAAGGGATTAGCATTCAGTCTGTGCTACAGAAAGCGCCAATCTGTTCGGTTAAATGGCTGAACCATATGGGTCCTGCTGATGTGGATTATTTCAATACAATTCAATCCATCTCTGGAGAAAATACGAGTACTGTAAAGCTTTCAAAGTAGGAGACAGCAAAAACTCATGCCTATTACTAGTCTTTGTACTTGTTGCCTTTCTCTGCTGGTGTACCCCCCACCCTTTTCCTCTCCTGTGCATTCTTAGCCAGTTAAGTGCCCTCTCAGAAAGCAACCCTCCCTCTAATGCACCTCTGCCCTGACCTGAACGCCCACTGACTCCCCCTTTCCCCTTTCTTTTGCCGTCTTTGTGTGTAGCTCCACTCCTTTGCATTAACCACCGCTCTGGACTGGTGACTGATGTGGGGTGGAGACTGGCATCATCCCTTGTCTATGTCCATATGATTCAATCATTAACTGACAACTATCAGCAACATCTAGTATCCTTATGAGAGCAAGGCAGAAATGGACCCAGGCTCCGTCCCTTTGAACACTCATAATGTGGCTATTCACTCTTTAATTCTCGTCCCATCTGTTTTCCCCAGATGCTTGTTGCCAGAATGGAACAGCTCATAAAAATGTAAATGAATTCAATTAGACTTAAGTGGTTATTTGTAAATATATGCCTATTTAGCGTCAAGCTTCCCTGGTGTCAGTCAGACTGTGTGGCACATTGTTACGTAGCAGTTGGTTTAAAATCAACAACACAATGGACACAATGCCAATGTGTTCATCCATGTATTTATAACAGTCAGCAATAGTCACACACAAAAGATGATCCATCCATTGACAAATATCATTCACCTTTGTAAATATTTTGGAGAAAAGGATATATCGTGAATAAATCCTGAACAAACCCCTCACTATTTCTTGTTGCAAAACACAAGATATTCAAAAGTTTTTACTCTGACACAAGACTAAGATGAACTGTTATTAAATAGAAAGCAGTGGCTGAAACTGACGAGAAAAAGGAAGTGCAACACTTTTAATTAGTCTCAGCACTGTGAGGAGTGTTTTACTAAGTAAATTAAATAAATAAAAAAAGTGCATGGCATCATCTCCAAAATCATATATAAACAAGCCCCGTTAGTCAAGGAAGTGAACTGGGATATCATTGGATTCTCAGAAACAAAGGTGAAAGAATCAAAATTTGAGATACATGAGGATACTGGCCACAAACTCTTCTTTTCAAGCAATGAAACTTCCAGATCAAATGGTGTTGGCTTTCTTGTTAACAAAACATGCTTAACACTTATTGAAAGCTATGAATCAATCTCTGATAGACTAACAGGTCTAAGCCTAAAAAGCAAGTTCTCAAAACTTATCTTCATACAATGCTACTTTCCTACCTCAGCACACTCTGAGGAAGAAGTTCTGGAACTTTATGATAGTATTCAGGCCATAGTTGATGATATTCCTTTTAGAGATCAGCCTTTCATAATGGGTGACTTCAACAGTAAACTTAATAATTTGCATAACACATATCCATTTGCAATAGGCAAACATACTATTAGCAATGCAAATTTACGCAGTGAACTACTTGCAAACTTCTGCACCAGAAATCACCTTGGTGTAACGAATACTATTTTTCAAAAGAAAAGCCTACATACTTGGACCTCACCTGATGGAAATACACAAAATCAGATTGACTTTATATTAACAAGAAAGCCATCAGTTCGCCAGCAACTTCTCAACAGCACTTCACTGAACGTTCCAGACATTTCAGATCACTGTATGGTTAGAACAAAAATCAGAATAAGCATTTCCTGGCCAAAGAAACAAAATATGATCTAAAACAATTAAAGAACCCTGACATCTCACAACAATTCCAACTTGAACTCCAAAATCATTTTTCTTGCCTGGAAAATATCACAGACACAGAAATACTCTTTGAAACTATCTCCAAGGGAATACAAGAATCTGCACCAAAAAACCTACCCAAAATCAACCAAAACCAGCCTATATGGATGTCTGATGAAACAAAACAAGTGATCAGAAGCAAACACAAGATAAGGATAGAAAAAGACCAAAATCTGCTCAATATAAAATTGCAAAATCAAAATCAAAAAAGCTAAAAAAAAAAAAAAAAAAAGACAAGATCAAACAAATTCAGGATGACATTGAAAAACTAAATTCTCTTCCACCTCACAAGCAATACCATGCTGCCCTCAAAAAGCTCAAAACAAAACCTAAAAATATCAGCTGGGGAATCAAGGACCAAAATGGTAACCTTCTAACCAGTAAAGATAAAATACTTGAAAGATGGGCAAATTTCTATGAATAACTTTATGCAGATGGCTCCAATGCTTTTTCAGTTGATTACTTTTCAGAAGATGAAATTCCTGCAATCTTGAAAAATGAAGTTGAAGCTACCATAAATGCTATGAAAAATGGAAAAAGTCCTGGTCTTGATAAAATCTACTCTGAATACTTGAAAGCTGGTGGCAGACCACTAATGAAAGCTCTCTAATACCTCTTCAAGCAAATATTAAAGACAGGAAAGGTACCACAAGCATTTAAAGAAGCTCTCATAGCTGTCCTCTACAAAAAGAATAGTCATCTTGAATGTGGTAGCTATTGTCCAATAAGCTTGTTAAGCCATATATACAAAGTATTTATTACTATCATTGCAACAAGAATAAAAAAAGACTTGTATGCATCCTTCCCCCAAACCAGAATTCAACAAACCAGTATATGTATGCTTCATAGACTTGTCCAAAGCATTCGATAGTGTGAAGCTTCCATGTCTATAGAAATTTCTTGAAAGCACCAGAATCAACAAAAGATACATAAACCTACTAAAACTTACCTATGATAAATTCAAAAGCATTTGTCAAGACTGATATTTGCACCTCCAGATTTGTCAATATCTTTAAAGTAGTGAAACAAGGAGATGTACTCTCAGCTATACTCTTCTGCATTGTAATTGCCACAGTACTCTCTAAAACTGAAGATGACTGTCAATCTGGATTCTCAATCAGCAGTCACCTCCTGTCCAATCTCAACTATGCTGATTATATTTCTGGAATAAATTAATCCTGTCAGGATTGACAATCTTTTGTTAACTCTCTTGCTAAACATGCTGCAGAAGCTGGACTTTCTATCAACATATCAAAAACAGACAGCATGACAACAGACAAATCTAATTCAGACCTCAACCTTACAATATACAGCAAACCAATAAAGTAAGTTTCTGAATTCATCTACGTTGGACACAAACTCTGTTCAAAACACAACGGAATGATAGCTATGAACCATAGAATCGGACTTGGCTGGGCTGCTTTTGATAAGAACAAAATTGCACTAACTTCAAAACGGATCGCATACCACATAAAATCAAGCATCTACAACACCTATGTTCTGTCTGTAGTTTTATATGGACCAGAATGTGTCAACTGGACTTCTGCTGCACTACAGAAACTGGAAGTCTTTCAAAATCAAGTAATGTGACTTATGACTAACATTAAACTCTCAGACCATGTCAAAATTGAAGATCTTGGACAAATAACTCAATTGACACCAATCATCTCTGTCATCAAAAGTAAAGTACTGAAACTGTTTGGCCACATAAAATGAATGGATTGTGGCGTCAGCAAGCTCTGTTTCGAAAGCATGATTAATGGAAAGAGAAACAGAGGTTGGCAACCCAAGAAATGGAGAGATAACATCACAGCATGGACAGGTCTTGATATAAATTCCCTGAACACTCGTTCCAAAGATCGAGATTGATGGAAACAACTATCTCCGGTTAGTGCGCATTCTTCCGCAGGCGGAGATAGTGGTTAATGATAAAGATGAAGCCCTGTTTTATGCCCCATTGTGCACAATGTAAAATAATACACCACGTTTTAATTTACCCTCATTTTAGTTTAGCTTCACTGTATCTAAACGTAAGAACCTCGGCAAGGTCAGCTTGTGCACCTCCAGATAATAAATATAATAAGACTGCCCTCTGGTGTCAAAACAAAGAAGTGCATCAGGATGTCCAATCAACATGGCCCTCAACACTTGCAAATTTGTAATACTTCAAATAACAGGTTGGATGAAAAGTGAAGGTGGAGGTCTGGAGAGAGGAGAGTGGGAATTTTACAATTTTGACCTTGTCCTACTACTTCATTTGTGTGAAATTGGACTAAATGCAACCATATCACACTCACATTCATTTCTATTTCTCACAAGCTCATTCTGAAGCGACTGCTTTATTTTCTCCTCCTTTGGCTGATTCTGTGAATAATCTTAATCCATAAACTAAAAAAGAAAGTCCACCCTGAAACACAATAAATATTGTTACACTGATTAGCCATAACATTAAAACCACTGATAGGTGAAGTGAATAACACTGTATATTACATTACAGGCATTTAGCATTTGCTCCTATCAAGAACAACACACAACATATGCAGAGCAGCCTGGGGAGCAGTTGGTGTTAGGTGCCTTGCTTAAGGTCACTTCAGCCATTCCTGCTGCTCCAAGGAATCAAACCAGCAACCTTTTGGTCCCAAAGCTGCTTCTCTAGCCATTAAGGCCCCATCCACACGAGTACAATTTTGATGGTTCCGCATAAATACTTTATCATTTCGGCCTTGCGTCCAGACGAGTCCGTTTTTCTCGAGGTGTGAAA
>JAPEIY010000018.1:21816148-21828155 GCA_026122135.1 Cathorops aguadulce | reverse complement strand
CTTGTCCAGGGTGTACCCCGCCTTTTGCCCGTAGTCAGCTGGGATAGGCTCCAGCTTGCCTGCAACCCTGTAGAACATGATAAAGCAGCTAGAGATAATAAGATGAGATGAGATTTGTAACGCCTTAGTCTTTTTCATGATTATTTAAATAATTTTTATCAAAGAGAAAATTATTGAACCCATATCAGTGATAAGCAAAGACAAACAAAGGCTAATACTGCAATATTCAATATACAGTAGTTATAATATTGCAAAATATGTCTGGTATAGAAATAAAAATAGCAATGAGTCATTTGGGAAATTAACCATTTGACTCTTATTGGTGAGGTGAGTCAAATGATTTGACTCACTGAGAAGAGCTGAGATTCGCATCACAGCACTGCAGTTTGTCCAATTTAATAAATTAGAGTCTTAAAAACCTCTCAGAGAGTGAATGTAATAAAATAAATTATAAAATGCTCACAAGTTACATGGAGTGATTAAAGGATTTTAAGCAAGGGTATTTAAGTGGATAAGTGGTAAAGTGGGATTTATTTTTTTACTCCTCAGTTTTGGCTTTGATCTTGCATCTGCCATGTTTGTCAGTGCTGTCAACACCACATCACCATCAAGCTTATAACCACAAGGGATGTAGGGAAAGAAACTGCTGCTATGTCACTACTGATATGGGCTTATCCAAAACAGTACAGAATTATTCTTCTTCTTCCACTTATTATTATTATTATTATTATCATCAGTTTTTTTTTCATTTATATCGCAAATTCTAAGTCCAATTCTCAAAGTACTTTAGATATCAATTATTAAATGTTCAAAATAAACAGTTTTAATTAATCACATTAATTAAACAATTAACAATAATTACTATATTAACTATACATCTAGAATAATTAGTGCAAGGCATTAACAGATAGAAACTACAGGAGCTATGGATAGGCTAGGCTAAACAAATTATTACCCTGGATTTAAAAATGCCTCTTTAGAGGTCATTAAGAGGAGTTAAAGCTAGCATTATGTTTTCAAAAACACATCCAATGGCTTGTCTATTCAGGAAGACAATAGGGGGCTTAACACAGACCCTGTGTGACACTGAAATTGGGCTTGTTTTAAGCTCTAAATACTCTCTGTTAAGGCTAACCATTGTGTAGTGCTCTATCTGTTAGATGTGAATTACGAAATTCACAACTTCTTGGTCCCTGGTTTGATCCTGAGCTTGGGTTACTGTCTGTACTGAATTTCACAGATTCTCCCTGTGTGAGTATAGGTTTGCTTGCACTGTCAAAAAAAAACACAGTTTTCAGTTCTCCATAGCATCCTCTGATGCACACATTAGGACACATCATCAGTGTTGTTTCCTGTAGTCATTGGGTGTTTTGAGTCTTGCAACAGACACCCTCTTACAGGTGACCTGACCAAGGCTGATCAGACCTCGGCCTGTGTCAAGTAGCATACTTCTGCCTCCACTGCTCCCCCCTCTTTAACCAGAGCCATCTGGATGCTCTCTCTACCACCTCCATGTTGTTACCAATGGCTCTTCTTCTGCTGGCACCACTTATGCCTAGGGTTCCGTAATTCTTATACAGGGAGTGACCAGCAAATCCCCTACAGCCCACCTCCAATGGCATACATCTGGTCCACCACCCATTCCTCCAACACTCCTCCACGAGCTCCTGCTGTCTTGCCCTCTTCCTTTCTTGAACCTCCTCCATCCTCTCTTCCTAAGGTACCATCAGCTCCAGCAGTATCAGCTGCTTTGTAGCCTCTGAGACCAAAATGATGTCAGATTTCAACGTGGACTGGGTGATGTGTGGTGCAATTTTCAGCTGCCTTTCCAGGTCAACCATCATCCTCCAGTCTGTGGCTGTGGAGAGCAAATCTACAGAGCAGTCTTTTGGTGTTCTCTTTGGCACCTATCCCTCCTTAACAAAGTGGATGCCCTTGGTTGCATCACAGGTGTATCTGCTATCCTTGATCCCCTTGCTGATTACCTTAGTGATGGACTTGAGACCTGGCTGTGTCTCCAGTGATACCAGTCATCACTCAGTGCCTTGGAGCAGCTGCTCAAGATGTGCTCAAGGGTTCCTGTCTTAGAACACAGGGAGCATAAGGTGTTTCTACTTTGCCCCATGTGAACAGGTCGGATGGGCTCGAAAGGATGTTGTAGACACCCTGAATCAAGAACCTGATTCTCTGGGGGTTTCACTTCCAGATATCCTTCCAGGTGACATTCCACTCCATTCCTTGTTCCCACTTCATTCAGGCAACTTGCTTCCATATGGCCACTGCTCTGCTGATTTGCTCTTCCTCCACTGAAGCTCAAACCTTCTTCTGCACCTGCTTCTACCTCTCCTTTCCACTAGTAGAGCTGTATAAGGACTTTGGTAGGCTCCCAACTCCGGCTCTGCCCTGCACCATACTCCTAAAGATGACCTTGTGTTTCAACTGATTTTCTGCCTCTGCTGCCCTCCACTTTCTCCCCATCCTCACCACAATCCCTGCACCAGACACTTTGGTGTCTCTGGACTCCACATACTGTAGGTGTTCCCATGCACATGCCACAATGAATTCCTCCCTGACTGAGCAGAATGGGAGCCTGAGCTTGTTGCTGTTCCCATATAGCATGATGCTGCTCAGGCTGCGTGACAGACCCAACCATCTGCATAGATGGCTGCTTACCTTGCACTCCAAGCATTCCATAACAGTCATGGGGACTTCATAGATAAGCAGAGGCCAGAGGATTTTTGGGAGGATTTCATGTTGGTAGACCCAAGCCTTAAATCTTCCAGAGAGTCCAGACTTGTCCACTGCTCTTAACCAGCCATCCAAGTCAGCACTGGATGCTTTGATGGAATCTTTGCCCTTCCGGCTGCAGTTGAAGACCTTCTTGACACTCTTCACTGTTTTTTTCTGTGACTGGTGGAATCTGCACTTCTCCCAGCCTGAAGCGGAACTTGTTTGTGATCTTCCCTCTTTTCAGAACCAAGGACCTGGACTTTGCAGGTTTGAAACTCATGTGTGCCCATGACATGAGTTTCTCTAACCCTTGGAGGATTCACCTAGCACCTGGCACAGTTGTTGTTGTAACTGTGAGATCATCCATGAAGGCGCTTATGGGAGGCTGCTTTACTCCTGACTTGCTGAGAGGGCCCCAGAATTCCCTTTAACCAGCATATTCATTGCCAGTGTGAACAGGGTCACTGAAATGACACAGATGCACTATATGGCAAAATATTTGTGACACCTGGCCATCACATTCATATGGGTCAGTGTGGGTGCAGGTTTTCACTCCAACCAAGCAGAAGCCACACCTGATAGTCTCCTGAATGCTAAGATTAACTGATTAAACAAGAGGAATTAGGTATGGACCCTGCTTGATTGGAAAGAAAGCCTGAACTCACACCAGCACTTTGTGGGTAAGATTGGACACCCCTGGTCTAGAATGGTTTTGTATGCTGAAACATTATGATTTCCCTTCACTGGAACTAACGGGCCCAAATCTGTTCTAGTGTGACAATGGCTTGTGCACAGTATTCCTGAACAAATATGTATTAATCTGGATTTTAAGACACTTCTTTAGAGGTTGTGCTTAGAACAGGCTAATGAAAAAAAAAAAAAACAAACAAAAAGGGGGAAAATAGGGGGCCTAAAACAGAACCTTGTGGTACACCATAATTAAAAATGAACAAATTTGTAATGGTCAAGTTATAAACAAGGTAAGATTGGCTAGCTTGAACAAATTCAGTATGATCATGCTTTAAATGAAATAATAGGAGACAGCCATGGAATGATGATGTAGGAGATGTCTGTACCACAATGTGTTAGCTGAGGTGTTTATTCATTTTCTCTAACATGAACACATCAATTTCTGTAATGTTATGGGTGCAGGTCTCTGGAGCCAGTTCCAGCTGGTGAGAGGCAATGTACACCCTGGACAGATTATCAGTCTATTGCAGGACACAGATACCCCTTTTTGACCAACAGCGAACAAGTTCTTGAACTGATTCTGTTCAGGATTCTTTGAACCTTGGTGCCAGCTAGTGAACCAGACCACATTTTCACCAGTTTTGAGTGGAACTATTGTGATCAAGGATGTCATGAATGGAGGGCATTGCACAATGCACAACAGGAGTAAACAGTAGTAGAAAGATAGTGGTGCACATTGATTACTTGCAAGCTTTTGTTGTGTTATTGCAGTTATTTGTTTTCAGTCCATTTATTTTTCTGAAGATGTATCCTTTTCTGTTGCATTCTCCATTAGTGTGCTCTGCTTCCTCTCCAAACTAATGACACACCCACTGATGTCATCACGGTTTGCACTGGAAAAAAAACAGCTATGTTTTGGTTCCAGCTGAGAACCAGCTCTTCAGGTTTTGTTTGAAATGCTTTGAACGGTTCAAAAGTTGGTGTTCGATTCAGAACGGAACCTGTTCCCTGTTGGTGAAAAAGGGGTAAGAGAGACAGGCAGCCATTGACTGACACACACACCCTTATGGACAATTTAGAGTAGCCAGTTGACCTAACCTGCATGTCTTTGGACTGTGGGAGGAAACTGGAGTACCCGGAGGAAACCAGGCAGGTGTGACAAGAACATGCAAACACCACACAGAAAGGCCCTGGGCGATTGGCAGGTTCAAACCCATATCCTCTTTGTGGTGTTAAAGTAAGGTTTTATAAAAAGTTTCAATTTTAAAGGCACTTAAACCAGAAATAGATGCCTTGATATCACAGGCCAGAGAAAAACGTGCAGTCTGAGTGAAGCTGACTGGGGTGATTAAGACACTAATTTCTTCCCAGCTAAGAGCAAACCCATCATCTAATTACCACATCCTTGTGTGTAATTGGTTTATATTTCCTGGAATGACTGCCGACGCCTCCCCATTCATATCACAACGAGCATGTATTAATCTTCCTCTCCCACAGACTCTCACTAAATGCATAGGCTAATATATAGAGAGGACGTTATACAGGGATGAAGAGTGAATTTGCTGTCAGCTAGTGGCTATTAGACGGAAAGCGCGCGTGGAGTTTCCGTTTACAGCTGGTTTGAATGAACTTCACAACTAAAGAAAGAGCATTAGGAGAGAGAATCCGCAAACCCGCCGCTGCTGACTGAGTGCGCACGTGTGTGCGCGTGCGTGCGCGCGCGCTAGCAGCCCGCATCGCATTTTGAGCCAAAGCTCTTTGAGCGGCCACGCACGCGCTCTCAACTTTAAAGTAGTCCACAGTATAATCAAGAGATCGGAATCCAAAGAAACAACCCGTGCAAAGCGAGAAGAGCCTATATTTGGCACAAGACCACACAGGCTTTTCAGTACTAAGATGCTAATCCTGTAACGGCGCGAGCGGTTTGCGCGCTCCATCCGCTCCCAGTGCGCGGGGGATTTCACTCTACCTGCAGAGGCATTCCGGATTAAGAAAGCAGCTCGAATGGCTCTATAACACACTAAAGCCGCGCGCGCGCGTGTTCAGAGAAGCGGCATTGGGAAAGATGATGATGGGAGAGTGTGTGTGGCGGCGTGTTGTGTCTCTGAGTCTCAGGCTGATGCTTGTTATTCCCGCAGGTCTACCGGTACGGAGTCAGGGAGACAGACAGTCCGATAATACCGTGATGGACAACATCACTGTCCGACAGGGAGAGACTGTCCTCCTCAGGTACGAACTGGGCCTTTAATTATCTATCTATCTATCTATCTATCTATCTATCTATCTATCTATCTATCTATCTATCTATCTATCTATCCACCATTGCTTAACTTGTGGTTGTCACTGGGAATATTTTACTACATCTTGTCTTAGACCTATTTTAATTTATTTTCAAGATTGTGGTTTCCTTGAGCATTTCTTCATCTCAGTCTGCTGCTTCATTTTATTTTAATAAATAAATGCACACACGGATGTCCTTTTCCAGTATTTGACATTTGATGCCTGTGGGAGTTAAAGGAAATCCACATTTATTGCACTTAGTTTTTAGGAGGTCCAGCAGTGAAGCTTTCCCCATCAATAAACACTGTTGTCTTGGATATAGACAAGCTAAATCAATTTTGTAGATTTGTTTAATCTTATTGTGGAAATCTTATCTATCTATCTATCTATCTATCTATCTATCTATCTATCTATCTATCTATCTATCTATCTATCTATCTGTGTGTGTGTTTTTTCAGGCTGGATGTTAATCAGGGCCGTTGGTACGTGTTGGAGACAAATTATGACCACTGGAAGACGCCGCTGTTCCTTGATGACCGCAGAACACCGGCGATGAAGTGCATGAATCAGACCACACAGGCCGTGAGAATCTCAGTATACTGTTCAATAAAATGACAAAACTTTATTTATTAAAATAATTTGCTGCAGCAACTGTACATTTCAGTTTTTCTGAATAAACACACGGAACTGCAGAGAATATCTGTCTGTTTAGTTGTGTATCTACCTATTGATCTGTTGTCTGTCTGTCTGTCACTTTGTCTGTCTGATTAGTTGTGTATCTATCTGTCTGTGTGGCACTCTGTCTGTCTGTGGGGCTGTCTGTCTGACTCTTTGTCTGTCTGTTAATTGTGTAGCTGTCTGTCTGTTTGTCTCTGTCTGTGGGGCTCTCTACCTGTCTGTCTTTCTGTTTGCCTGTCTGGTTGTGTATCTATCTATTCATCTGTCTGTTTGGTTGTTTATCTACCTGTCTGTCTGTCTGTGGGGCTCTCTACCTTTCACTCTTTTTTTTTTTTTCTGTCTGTCTGTCTGCTTATTGGGTTCTTGATTGCTTATTATTGAGTTTGTGAAAAATGTGTCTCCTGCAGAATGTCTCCATAAAGACGGTCTACGATGTCCTGTCCACTAAGCCAGTCTTAAACAAAGTAAGTCCCGTTGTTGTTGTTTGTTTGTTAATAAATGCTGTAAAACTCTGGTCAGAAACTTGTGGATTGATGGATTTGATTTTCTGTAGCAGCTGCAAATCGCAGGTTTATATGAATGCACTCATTCCTCCTTTCTTTCTCTCCCTGTCCCTTCTCTCACTGTCCGTAGTTAACTACATACACAACACTAATGGAGGTGTCAAAGGGGAAGTTGGAGTCATTTATCCGGGACTGTCCGAGCCCCTGCATGCCATGGTAAAAGCTCACACTTGTCCCTCAGTGCTTCTTCAGGACGTTCTTTTACTCAGTGCATGTGCCTTATTGAGATTGCTCGTCCGTCAAACCTTCACAGTGATCGCTTTATTCTAAAATTAATACAGTATAATAAAATGGAAGCCATGAATTTCATTAAGCACTACTGCAGTGATTTTCATTTTAATTCTGTATAAAGGACTAGATTTAGTACTAGATTATACTTCTGTGGCTCAGATTTTATCGTTAATGTGATGTGTAGAATGTAAACAGGAGTATTGTGAATATCATAAATGAATTGATTTATATTAGAGCTAATGGCAGTAAAATGTTTTATGATGCATTTTACTCACTAAGGCCTAGTTTTATCAGCACAGAGGGACAAATCAAATTAAAACCTTATCAATGCAATATGGACTGAATTGGAATATTTGTTTACAAATCATGTATTAGTGTGTGCGCATATATATAATTTTTTTCCCATGTGAGTGTTTTTATGTTTAAGGATGTTGTGTTATCTGAATGTTCATAGCTTGGCTTCCTAACACGTGTGTTTCTGCTCACTACACAAAATATCAATATAATCTCAATCTTATCTACACTTTGATGTAAAAAAAAAACCCTGACTAATTTATGATGATATTATATCATCACCATCATAAATGATAATAAATGATGAATCATAATAATGTGTTTCCTGTGAATCGTCATCATCCACTTCGTAATTTACACTTCTAGAACTCGATGCTACATGTACGAAGAAGTACTTCTACCACATGAACCACAATTACAGTAAAGATTCTTGCTGGAACATGTTACTATGGTAATGTTTTGACAGGCGGCGCTAAGTGGAGGCTCATGATGTCGTATCACAAGCTACAGATTGTCAGAATTGTTACGTTAGTTAATAAAGTGACACGTAAATAAAGTAAAATTTTGTTCTTGCGCTGTTTTTTTTTTTTTATGAAATCATCTCTGTCCTGCTGAATCCTGTTTCTGAATGATGACAGAAAATGGATGAAAATTGTCATTGATGAAAATAAAAACTTAAAGCAGATACACAGAAGCATGGCCTCACTTTTGTTTATAAATGCCTTGAGACCTCAAGAATGGCACAGGAATAGTTTTAAGCATTAACAATAGATCTAATATAGTAATTTTTATGCTTAAAGTGATTTATATAGGCAGCGGTCTGACTGAATAACCTTGACGTCCATAACGTCACAGCAGGAAGTCTATCGGTCTCATCGCTATTTCTGCTATACTAAAACAGAGCTGACTGTAACTCTGATCCTCCATTTTGAGCTAATTTATCACCATGCTACGTAGATATGTTGCTGGGCGGTGCAGCAACACAACAGAAGGTGGATTTACATTGCATTCATAGCCCAAGAATGTTCAAACTGCAAAGATTTGGACGCGTTTTGCGAGACATTCACGGGCACATTGGGCGCCTACGAAGTGGTCTCTCCTCTGCTCTGCACATTTTACTGAAGACTCATACAAAACCTCTGATCTGTTGAGGAGCATTGGCTATAAGCCCGTACTGAAAAAGGGTGCAGTACCAACAATTAAAGAAAAAGAAAACAAGAAAATAAATATTTATTTATTTCAAAGGAAAGAGTTCAACTGCACCAGTCCTCCCCAAGTGAGCCGAGGGTTGTTGCTAAAACCCGGGACAGAACAGGACGGGACATATTGCTCAAGCAGGGACCTCCCTGCAGTTGTTGCTAAAACCGATGACATCACACTCTGTCCCGGGTTTTAGTAATTGCCTGAGCCCAGCAGTAATGGTGGACTACATAGTATGAAGAAAAGTGAATGAGTGGAGTAGCCGTCTTATTTCTAAACTGGATATTGCTGCCATCTCTCCCTTATGTGGAAGAAGTGAATGAACAGAGAACTGAACAAACAACTGAACGTCAGATTGTTTCAAAAACAACTGGCCTTCAAGAAGTGAGAACACAGACAGGTAAGCACCGACTCATTTGGATTTTAAAAAAAATTGTTTACCTGTATTTAAATTAATACATGTAACTTGTATTGTGTATTTAAGTTACCGATATAAGATTATTTAATTTGCTTCAGAATGTGATTGCCTTAGTTCATCTGATTATTTAATTAGCCTTTTATGCTTTAATCAGTGAAAATGCATGCATATAAATGTATGTTGCATAAGTTATAACACCTATCGTGTTTTCATGAGAGTCAACCCACAATCATTGAAGTCAAATCAGTCTTAGTTGAGCAAGTCAGTAACAGTATTTCTTACTTTCACCATAAATTTTTATTTATATGACTTTGGTCTATAGCTGTAAAAGGCCTCGGCCTTAAAACAGGTTACTGCTGTGACGTCACACACTCGGGGCTGGCTGGCTCAGCTCCAATGCCAACTTTGCGGTTGATTTTAACTCAAAAATACATTATTTTTTATTCCCATTTATACAGCGTACAAGAATCAAGGGTGGAGATACTATCCACTCAGAAATTTATTTAAAAATAAAGGTTCTACGTATCTGCTTTAAGAGATAATGGGCAGCGATGTAGCCATGATCGGGAAATAAGCCCAGATGCAGAAGGGTGATGCAGGACCATGTCTTGAATTGCCATGTCGGGGTTTATTTTGCAATAATAAACAACCCCCACCTGCTTGCTGGACATTACCAGGCTTATTACATAGCTACTAACTGAAGTCAATAATTTTACTTATTCACAAAATATCGATTTAAAAATTATTACTGCTTCCGCTAATGACGTGGTCCAGAGCAACAGTCTATTATTCGTAGCAATATTTAATTTATTACACAGTTTTGTTGAACACTCGATTCTGATTGCGATAACTGACCGTTCCGTGGTCTGTTAATTCTGTATAATAATTACCCATAGAATATTCAGCGAAGCTGTGCGAATAAGTTAAACATGTTTCAATTCTCAGCTGTGATTTGTCTGTGTGAAGTCTCGCATGTTCTCTCCATGTCAGCGTGAGCTTCATCTGGGTTCTCCAGTTTCTTCCTAGCTCCCCAACTCCCCCAATTAATTGAATTCGCTATGCTAGACATGAATAAGCCCTTGAAAAGGAGTTCATGGTGCCTGAAGATAGACTGGCATCCTATTCAGGGTGGATTATTCCTGCACTGCACACATAATTAAGACCTTCCTGCCTTACACGAAGCTTTGGATTCACTGTGACCCTGACCAGGATTAAACCATAACTATAGAAGAGTGAATTGAACACATCTTTAAAAGCACTTTCAAAAAATTCTTCAAAAAAAAAAAGGGACATCTGTACATTAAGCTCTATATAATTACATGTACATATTTTTAAATCAATCATTTTCATCACTGGAACTCTCCATAGAGAAGGGTTTGGGGTTGTGTTTTGCAAATCCCAGGCAAGACAAGGTGTTTGAATAGAATCCTTGTTTTCACCGTATATTATGGTCCTGATCTACGAAAGGTTTGCATTCATAAATATACACGTATAACTTAACGCCCACAAAAATGTGCAAGCTCTCAGGAAGCAGTCAGGCAGATGCGAGTGCAGAGAGTTTCTCGCATTATTAAAATCAATCAGGCAGACAAACAAATGAGTTCGGTAATCCTCAGAAAATTGAGGCACAGTACCAGTCAAAAGTTGACACCTAATTCAGTGTTTTTTCCCTTATTTTTATTAATTAGGGCACTCAGTATCTTCCAGTAATGTTGCTTTGTCATCTCTTTACTTTCTCGAGCAGTTCTTGACATATTATAGATTACCACAGTTGTGGAATAGGGCTATTTGCTGTATTTTTATTATTTGATCTCAAACGTATTAAGGTGGTAAAAGACTCATCCACTAATTAACTTTTGACGAGGCACACTTGTTAATTGAAAAGCATTCCAGGTGACTACCTCATGAAGCTGGTTAACACCAATAGTGTACGAAGCGTCATTAACCTAAACGCTGAAGAAAGCAAGAAGAAAGAAAGCACAACTTTATTCATCACACACTTGTGACATTTCCTCTCTGCATTTAACCCATCTGAAGCAGTGAACACACACACATACCCAGAGCAGTGGGCATCCATGCTAATCAGGGAGCAGTCAGGAGTTAAGTGCCTCACTCAAGGCCATCTCATATTAAACTAATCTGTATGTCTTTGGACTGTGGGGGAAACCAGAGCACCCGGAGGAAACCCACGCAGACATGGGGAGAACGTGCAAACTCCATACAGAAAGGCGCCCGCCAGCCACTGGGCTCGAACCCAGAACCTTCTTGCTGTGAGGCAACCGTGCTAACCACTACAGCACCGTGCCGCCCACAGTTCACCACTCCTTCTTGTTATTACCTCCTTTTGTAAATTATACAGCTGTCTTCCTTTCTCCTCTGTACTCCATCTATCCTGCCATATTCTATTGATGTTCTCTTTAATTATTACTTTATTTTCTGCTTTACTTAATGGAACCTTAAGTTCAACTTCATTTGCCTTGGTGGCTTCTTTAGCCAGTCTGTCCACCCTTTCATTTCCCTCAACCCCCTTATGTGCTGGAACCCATATGAACTGAATAAATAACCAAGATACCAATAGATAACCAAGGAGGAATGATTGACCTTGCTATTGTTTTACCGAATGGAATGTTGTTGATCCCTACTTGATTTGCCTGCTAATTACCATCCCACCCAAAGCTATGTATGAGGTGACCATACTCCCAGCATTCCCTGAGTACCTGTTTGGTTGGGTGATTGTCTTCATGACTGTAGATTAAGCCAATATGATCCTGATAATTTCAGCCGCCTGAGGTGAATACAGGTCGATTCGTCCATTCGCGTTTCGGCAGCGGTCGTTTCGTCCACCATGCAGTCGGTTTGCATTCAAAATACCTTCACGCCGTTTATTGCTCCTCCCCGTGGACGAAACGACTGCTCCGTTGGA
>JAPEIY010000018.1:21581666-21594002 GCA_026122135.1 Cathorops aguadulce | reverse complement strand
ATTCTATTTTTATTTATTGCATTGCCTGTTTGCACCGTGGGTCAGAGAGGACTGAAATTTCATCTGTGCTGTATGTCCAGCATGTATAGCATATTTGCCAATAAAGTTGACTTGACTTTAGCGCTTAACTTAGTCATCTTGTCCAGCTTTTCAATGACGTTGGTCATGAAAGCTTTTAATGAGTTCACTCAGACAGTGGGCTCAGTGGGCTGCACTGTTCTATCCTTTCTCCAACTTTTATTTATCGGTGGGGACCTTGGTTGGAACGGTCATTTCGTTTCCTATCAGAGGCAGGATAACAGTCCCATTACCAGCTGCTAGGTTCTTCACTGCATGGGTGATTATGGCAGCTGCGATCACCTGTTACCTGCCCACAGGTCCTCCACTCAAACTGATGCCAGCTCGGTGAGGAGCAGTTTTGGACGGCACTGCTTTGTGGGTGTCCTCCTCGTGAGGACTTGCACCTTTCTAAATCTAATGGTGGACTGTTCATCCCCTGAAGGCTTAGCACCCTAGGTTCATCTTCCGATCAGTTCGACGGACGGATGACCGTTTCCCAGGTCATCTCGGCCATTTTTCGGATCTCTCTTATTGAGTGTCTACACTGCCGACATGATAACCTGACGTGTGTGCATATGCAAGGGTGGAGATGATGTAAAAGTAGAGATTTGAAACCTCTATCCTCTCCCTGGCCTGGCGCATTACTACCCTGCAAGTAGGCATTATGTAGCCATTGATAGTACTCTCGCGGAGGCCCTGTTCTCTTTTGTCTAAGCTGGATGGCATTAATTGTTGCTGATGTTTCATTGGTGTAGGGCACATACTTTTCTCACAGAACTGCCCTGAGTTTTGAGAAGCTATTCCGAATTCGCAGCAGTTGGGTTTCAATGAAAGCGTGAACAGTTCGACTGGTAGTTTTCCATATGATCTTTAGCTTTTCACGCATTGTGGCATGGGGTAAATCAGAAAGACAGTGTTCAACCTCTCTAAAGTAGGCATTCACATTAGCATTCTGGCTATCAGGGTCAAAATGCTTGATGTCTCTTGCAAGTGAGTTGAGTTGATGCGTGCGGAGGCCAGGGGAACTGTCCCTGTGAGCCTTCCTTGATTTATTTGAGCACTCACTCTCAGAACAACTCGAACATGGATGTCTCAAAGAGCGGTGCCTCTCTTCATGCTCATCAGAGGATGAGCAAAACCTTTCAGAGTGCGTGGACCTGGAGTAACCTTTACTCCTTTTGTCCTTTGCAGTAGCCTGGGGCTTTAGGAGCTCTCCAGGTCCTGGTGAGCATGACATGGCTCCACCATGGCTGAAAGGGGGGGGATACTACTGAGTGACTCTTTTTGTCAGCTGCTGAGGAAGTTTGGTATCAGCCTGCGTAGTCCACAGTGTCGCAGTCAGAGTCTTCCTCTGCTATGTGTACTCTCGCCTGTGTCCCTCTAGGGGGTGTTTTAAGCACTGCCCTCACCCTAGTGGGGTTCTTGCGGATTTGTTGAAGGGCCTGGACATCGGTGTCCTCCTTAACAGTTCTCTCTGCTATTTCAAGCCTGCTGGCACACTCACTTCGGCATTCATTTACTAACTTAATTTCGTTCCACAGACTAAAATTAGCTTCATCTAGTCTGTCGCAGCTAGCACTAAGACCTGAGTTCTCTTGGCAAAGAGCTTTGTTTTCCAGCTGGGCTTCCTGGTGGTGGAGCAGGAACAGTCTACCTACCACCTCTTGAATGGTGATTGCTCCACGTTTTGGGTTTCTCATTTATTGTATCATATTTTTGATTTCCTCTTGGCATTGCTCTCTATTTAGGCGTTTAAATTCTACATTAGTGGAAGCAGAAATTTTAATTAGGTCTGCAACAAGATCAAACAGGGAAGTGAGCTCTTCTGGGTTCTGAGCATTTTCCTCCTTCTCTGAGGAGTGTGGGCTGCTGCGGCTCATCTTGCCTAACTTTAAAAGTAGGAAACTAGCAATGCAGTTGGGAATGCTCTCTCTTAACTATTAAAATGGTTAGATAATTAGTATCTAATGACCATTAACATTACAGTATTGTAATTGGTTCAAACACACTTGGATGTATATGCCTTGACAATTTTATAAGACTAGTGACTTACCTAGAAAAGTCCTGGAACTGCTCGGTAAACTGAACTTTGCCTGTAGTTGCTATAATATTGCAGAAGCCAACAATTAGCAATCTTCACACAGAGCACCACAAATTATGTAGGTACAATAATACCATACCTCACATGGTGCACCAGTTCATTCATTTTACTAATCAATATTTCTATTAATTATTTAATTAATGAATTAATTACTCTAGTGATACTGTACACTAGATCTGTCAGTAAACCCACTGGAAACAAGCAGACTACAAACATGGACTGCTCGGACTACAACTCCCAGCGCATACAGTGCCTTCTATCGCCTTCTAACTCACAGCTGACATTCATTTCCTCATCACCTGTCTCAGTATTTAAACCCCAGTCACACAAGCACACATTGCGAAGCATTGTTCCAGTTTACTGTATGTACCAAGCCTTGTTATTCTCTGACTGGCTTTCTGCCTGTTTGACCTTTGCTAGTGTTTTTGTGTTTCCTTGTTTTCTGTTTTGCCTTTTTATTCTGTTTACCAATCGCCCAACCCTAGCTTGTTTTCTGACCACAATTCTTGTTTTTTGATTTGGCTTGGTTCATTATTCTAAAGCTGTCTTCTTGCACACATACATCTGTAAGTGCCTGCATACTCACAGGATACTTTGCCAGCATGGATGTAGCAGAGGATCACAAGCAGATGGCTCTCAACGCACAGGGGCAAATGCTAGGAGAACACAAACAGATGCTCACTGATCTGAACACCTGGATGACACAGCCAACAACTACTATGTCGCAGGCCCTCCTAGCATTCACTGAATTTCCTCCTCGCTCTGCATTGCAACTCCCTGCACCAGAAAAGTTCACTGGTCTCCCCGCTACATGTAAGGGTTTCTTGTTACAATGCTCATTGTATTTCACCACCATGCCAGAGATTCCAGAAGAACAGAAAATCGCTAAATTTCTCTCTCTCCTCACCAGCAAAGCACTCCACTGGGCTACAGCTGCCTGGAACAAAGGTGGAAATATGAATAGTTTCTCTCCCTCTTCAAGAAGGTATTCGACCATGAGCCTGAGGGAGTCAAAGTTGGGGAAAGCCTTCTCACCAGCTCACAGGGCACTAGAAGCATCGCTAAGTATGCCCTGGATTTCAGGACTCTTGCAACCTCCAGTGGATGGAATGACCCAGCAGTCAAAGCAGTCTTTCACCAGGGGTTGCGCCCTGAAATACTCAGAGAGCTGGCATGTAGGGATGAGAACCTCTCACTGGATGCCCTGATCAAACTGGCTATATATCTAGACCAACTGTTGAAGCATCGGCCTTCACTCCTCACGGATAAGAAGCCAACATCACCTCCCAAGGACCACGCGCCCATGGAGCTGTCATACACATGGTTGTCCCACACTGAGTGTGTCAGAAGGCATAAGGGGGGCTTGTGCTTCTACTGTGTGAGTGTTGATCATAACATCCAACACTGCCCAGTTCAACTTGCCTGGAGAACCTCAACTGAGAGACCTGCTGCAGCCCAAAGTCCGGTGAGAAAACTCCACTCCAAATCCTTCAACATCCCCATGTTACTGAAGTTGGCATCCTCCATGCATATGCTATCCACCTTCATAGATTCAAGAGCAGAGGGGAACTTCATCAGTGAAACCCTTGTGCAAGAGCTCAACCTGCCAGTCACCTCTCTGAAAAGTGCGCTTAGCATCTGGACAATCGACGGCGGACCCATAGGCAATGGCCTAGTTATGTCGCAAACACAGCTGCTACAGATACAAGTAGGGGCCCTCCATCATAAACTAATCTCCTTGTACATCACAACCACTGTTCATCATGATATCATCCTCGGCTACCCCTGGTTGCAACTGCATGATCCCCTCATCTCATGGCAAAACAAGGAGATATTTCAGTGGTCACCTACGTGCTTTCAGAGCTGCCTCTCTCATCCCCAACTCATCATTTCCTCCACCTCAGTTGAGAGCCTGCTTCCTGACTCCATGGGCAATGTTCCAGAATGCTACCAGAATCTTTCTGAGGTGTTCAGTAAGGAGAAGGCCTTTGGACTACCACTGTATAGACCCTATGACTGTGCCATTGAACTGTTGCCAGGCATGGTACCACCACAAGGGCATATCTATCCCCTTTCCCAGAAGGAACATGCTGCCATGGAGGAATACATCCAGGAGGCTCTCAAACAAGGTTACATCCGGCAGTCAAAATCTCCTGCCTCGGCTGGCTTCTTCTTCGGGGAGAAATGAGGAGGTGGACTGCAGCCCTGCATAGACTATAGAGGGCTTAATGAAGTCACCATTAAATATCTGTATCCTCTCCCTCTGATTCCAGCAGCTCTGGAGCAGCTCAGATCAGCCAAGGTGTTTTCCAAGCTGGATCTCCAAAGTGCCTCCAACTTGATCTGGATTAAATGAGGTGACGAGTGGAAAACAGCCTTCAGTCCAACCACTGGTCACTTCGAATACCGGGTCATGCTATATGGCCTATCTTCAGCCCCCAGTGTGTTCCAAAGTTTCATCAATGACATACTGCGGGACATGCTGGGAAAATACGCCATTGCCTACATAGGTGACATCTTGATCTATTCCTCAGATTTCCACAGTCATCAAAGCCATGTCAGAGCTGTACTCAAATGGCTACTGAAGAACCACCTCTACATCAAGGCAGAAAAGTGCGAATTCCACCAAGACAAGATCTCCTTCCTGGGTTACATCATTAGCTCAGAAGGGGTCAGCATGGATTCTGCCAAAGTCTCGGCCATCACCTCATGGTCGCAACCCAAGTCAGTCAGAGACCTCCAGAGATTTCTAGGTTTCGCCAACTTCTACTGCCGTTTCATCAGGAACTTCAGCACCTTGGCCTCTCCATTGACCTCTCTCCTGAAAAAGGGTCCCAAGTGGCAGAAGAAGCCTTTAATCAGCTCAAAGCCACATTCATGTTGGCTCCGATTGTCCAGCTTCCTGACCCCACTAAACCATTCGTCGTGGAGGTGGACACCTCTGACACGGGAGTTGAAGCCATATTATCCCAACAGTTAAGAGAAAGGCCAAAACTACACCTAGTGTCCTTCTTCTCCAAGAAGCTAACCCCTGCTGAAAGGAACTATGACGTGGGCAATAGTGAGCTGCTGGCCATTAAACTAGCCTTAGAAGAATGGTGACACTAGCTGGAGGGAACAACTCACCCGTTCACCATCCTAACTGACCATGAGAACCTAGAGTATCTCAAGATGTCCAAGAGGTTGAATCCACATCAGGCCAGGTGGGCACTGTTCTTTACCCACTTTAATTTCTCTATCTCCTTCCAACCAGGGTCCAAGAACACCAAAGCGGATGCTCTGTCCAGGGCTGTAGAACCATCTCCCAGAGACACCGAACCTCAACTCACCATCACATTTCAACACTTCATTCAGTCCATCACATGGGATCTGGACAGTGAAATCCATAAGTCTCAACCTCATTCTACTCCTAACAACACCCCACCTGGTCTTCTCTTTGTGCCAGCACGTCTAAGTAGCAAACTCATCACCTGGGCACACTCTTCTCCTGCTACTGGTCACCCCAACAGTCAGCATACCTACCAAATGTTGAGGAATAAGTACTAGTGGAACAACATGCTGACCGAAATCAACCATTTTGTCTCTTCCTGTTCTGGCTGTGCCCAGGCTAAGGTTCCCCGATCTCCTCCAGCTGGCAAATTCATGCCTCTATCTGTCCCGCAGTGACCTTGGTCACACCTGGTGATTGACTTCATCACAGACCTTCCTGCATCCTAAAACAACACCACAATCATGGTCACCATCGACTGGTTCTCGAAGGCCTTGAGGCTCATCCATCTTCTGGGTATCCCTACTGCTGACCATTAAACTAGCCTTAGAAGAATGGCAACACTAGCTGGAGGGAACAACTCACCCATTGACCATCCTAACTGAACTCCTCTTTCAACAAGTCTTCCGCTACTATGGCATCCCTGAGGACATCGCCAGTGACCGAGGCCCACAGTTCATCTCCAAGTTCTGGTCCTGCTTCATGGAGAGGTTGGGGGTGTCCATGAGCCTCACATCTGGCTACCACCCCCAGTCCAATGGACAGGTAGAGCGGGCGACCAGATCGAGTACCTGGTAGACTGGGAAGGGTATGGGTCAGAAGAACAGGGTTGGGTCAAGTCCAAGGACATCCTCGACCCTCTGCTCAAGCAAGATTTCCATGCCCAACACCCCATTAAGCCAGCACCCAGAGGCCGAGGATGCCCCCAAAAGAATTCAGCTCCTGGAGGTAGCTCCTTGGGGGGGCTCTGTCAGTAAACCCACTGGAGATGAGCAGACTACAAACATGGACTGCTTGGACTACAACTCCCAGCGCACATAGTGCCCTTTATCTCCCACCTTCTAACTCACAGCTGATGTTCATTTTCTCATCACCTGTCTCAGTAGTTAAAACCCAGTCACACAAGCACACATTGTGAAGTATCATTCCAGTTTACCATACATAACAAGCCTTGTTATTCTCTGACTGCCTTTCTGCCTATTTGACCTTTGCTAGTGTTTTCTCATTTCCTCATTCTGTGTTTTGCCTTCGTTACTCTGTTTGCTGATTGCCCGACCCTAGTTTGTTTTCTGACCATGATTCCTGTTTCTCACTTTGGCTTGGTTCATTATTCTAAAGCGGTCTTCTGCCGTACATACATCCGTAAGTGCCTGCATACTCACAAGGTCATTGAAAGCAATGTGAATTCTTTAATGGCAGAGGATAGGTTCAAGTAATACTGCAGCACAACAGACAAGACAGAGTTTTTTGTAAATATTTAATTATTAAAATGACAATCAAATGAGAATAGTACTGATCAGGTACATTTACTAATAGTAGAAGCAGTTTAACAAATCAAGGCACAAAAATGGTGATATGAGGTAATAAGATTAGGTGTGTATGTGTGCAGGCTTAACAAAGGATTATTTGTGCACGACAAAGGTGTGGGAGAGGCCGTAGGTGCTCTGTGTGACTGATTAGACAAAGGATTCTAACAAAGGCACATAAATAATATTTGGCCGATGCAGGGATTGAATCCACGATCTCAATATTATAAGCACAACAATCTAACCACCTGAGCTAACCAGCCCTTAGTTTATTGAAATCTGAACGTTCTGATGTGTATAATAGTGTGTGCAGTAATAAAATGTTAGAGAGATAAAAATAGAAGAGATAAGAAGAGATAAAGCAGTTATCTATCTACCAGAGTAAATCTGAGAAATACAATAACATATGATTAAACCAAAGCTATGTGATTATTGTGTGCACACTTCAAACAAGATTAGGTTTAAATAGCACTTTTCACATAAACTAATCAAACTAAGATTAATGTGTCCCAAAATACCAGCCTTACTTGGGACCACTCTCACGTGGCAGTATGAAGGAGTTTGCCACTGATTCTCTGTTCGGTGTACTCTGCTAGAAGAGTGGAGCCATTTCAATGTAGTTTAAATCGGCTTTGCTGTGTTGCAAAAGTCCTTCCCAGGTGGGATCTTGTGATCCAGAAGGTCCTTGGTCAAAAGTTCATTAGTTGAAGACATGGAGGGAATCGCTCGCCTCTAATCTTAACCATAGCCAATGGCTCATACAACCACATGTTTGTACCTTTGTTCTTCACCTCCGTCTGCAGGCTGCAGTATCTCTTTGAAACACTGACAGCGTGTCGATCAGAGAGACAGTGCCAGTCCAAGAGAAGAAGCCAAAGTAGCAAGGTGCATCTGTGGTGCCAGTCCGAGAAGACAACCAGAGGCAGAGAGCACAAGGCCAGAGAGCATGAGGTGCATCTGCATGCTGCAGAGAGGCAGGGAAAGTAGCAAGTTCTATCCAAATGCGCTAGTCCAATGCAACTGAAAAGCCAAAAGAGGAGAATGACTGGGGCTCTCTGGCTTTTTAAATTTATGGTGAGCTTGCGTCACAATCTACATGGTTCAGTAAAAGATGAGATGAAGTGGATATTGTCCAGGGCAGGAAGTGAGGGAATTATGGGAAATGTAGTTGTGGAGATGTGCTATACCTACAAATACCAAGGTGCTATCAAATCAGATCCAGAATAGACAGGTTTTGGATATTAGGGTTTGGTTTAAAAAAAATAAAATATAATATAATTCAGATACAGCATTGAATCTATTATACAAAAATTTAAAGAATATGGCACAACCATGACTGTGCCTAGTGGAAGTCATCCACTAAAAGTCAGTGACCAGGTCAGAGAAACAACCAAGATGTCAAGTTTAACTCTGAAGGAGCAGGAGACATTCATAGTTCAAGGTGGGTGAATACTTATGTAAGAAACTATTATTATTGATGTGCAATGTTTCTGCCAGCCATACCTGGCTCTGTAGGAAGACTGAACAGCTTAAATATCTGAATCATCACACCTACAAACACCATGGCTACTGTGACAGATACTTTTCTTAATAATCCCAGATGTCTAGCATTAACTCCCACACTGCATCTGCAGCTAGGCAATGCCACTAACATGCTCAGGATTTCCAATTCAAGTCCTTGTTGAGCACTAGACACTTATCTAAATCTGAATCTAGGGAGCAAAGCGAGCACACATTCCCATTGTTGAAAGAAACTGATGAGATTTTGTTTCTGAGTAGCAGTGATTGAATGGCCTACACCTTTTGTGTATTACCTTTACATAAAGATAATTCCCTATAGGAACACTAGATATAATTGGGTGCCACTGTGTCAAAGATTGCTCAGAAAGTTAATAGCAAAACAAATAGTTTAATTTGAGAAGAAATCAGAACAACAAATGCTTAGGGTAAAAGCATCTCTTTTTCTTTTTTTGTAATATTACAGGAACTCTTTGGTAAATGAAAGAATAAATGCCTATGATCTTTGGAGTAACCTCCCATGCTTTTCAAAGGCAGTGATTTATGTTGCAGCTCAAGAGATACGAAAGACAATATTCCTTCTTGATCTAAAACTGGTTTCTCTCACATATTGCAGTCCAATAAGTATTCTGAAAGAACATGGGTGAAATAAGACTTTGCACGATAAGCACTATCAGTCTTATTGTGTTCTAGGTAAGGGTGTCCATTTATCTGATCCAGTATACTTACTTTCTAGTAAATTACACAAACCTACTTTTTTGTTGCCTATGACTTTTTTTTATATAGAATCAAATAGAGCTGTTCGATTTATTCTTCTGCACGTAGTAGGATAAGCATTTTTCTTCGTTGTAACCAGTGTCCATCATTGTGCTAAATTGTGCATGGATCTTTCATTTGCAGCTTCATTTGACAGGTACAGGTTGTGAGGTTTTTATATGAGATTTCAACATTAATATTCATAATAGAAAATGTCTGCAGAGTTAAATTGGTCTTTGTATAGTGCTGCAAAAACAGGCATGGTGTCGAATTCTAATTAACTATTCAATAACAACAAATGAGTTATTGTAATTCTATGAAGTGCCATACTTATGCAATGTGTGAAGCTCTTAAAGCTAAGGATTTTTGTGCTTCCTGTGTTTCATATGATCAAAGCAAGTAAGCATAACTATTTATTAAAGCTGTAACAGAACAGTTTACATCTTTAATAAATACTGGCAGTTTCTAATTTGAACCTCCAGAATTTATCTGGTTTTTCCTTTAATACAGACTGACAAATGGCACATGAATGCATTTTAGATTTGTGCAAAGATAGAAGAGAATTATACATATTATAGCTTCATAATATTGCTTTGCTGCTGGATGTAGAACAAGGTCAATACTCATAATACTAATTAAGTAACTGTTAGTAATTTATCATTGCCCATGTTTAATTGGTTTGCATAAGACACTTTTTTTAATGATACCATTTGTGTCTGCAAGGCTTGGCTGCTAAAGCACTTTGCATTTGTTAGTATTAGAGTTTGGGTTCATTTAGATGAAGGCAAAACACTGCAGGTATTTTTATTTTATTTTATGAACTCCTGATTGTGTTAATCTAGTCTATAGCTGTTTGGGTATAATGAGACTTCAGCACATTTGCCATGTTTGTGAGTTTAGCAGCTCATTTCAGGGGCCAAATGATCCCTGTAGCAGGAATGCTATAATCTACTAGTACAGCTCTGCTCTACTGAGTTCTCTCTCTCTCTGTCTTGCTCTCTCTCTCTTTCTCTCGCTATACCTGTTTCTCTCTTCTGCTGCCGTTGGCTTTCTGTACCGACTTCCACTTTCATTATTTATCTTTTCTTTCCCTGTTTTTTGGGATGACAAAAATAATAAAGTGTGAAATAAATATATATCCACAGGGTAGAGGCGATTGATGATACCGTGGCCTTATCTGCGTGTTGGACAGTCGTGACTCATTGCAACAACACGCTGGGTTATGATAGATCCACAGCTTAAGGGAGTTTAACTGGATCAGAAGATCACAGTTGTATATGCTACTATATACAGGACAGGACTGTGCTGTTATAGGAAAATGGACAAAAACACAACGTGGTGTGATGCACAGGGCATTCTGAAGTGTTTTATTCCACTTCTAGAAAAGGAAATTGGCAACAATTGCACAGTTTATATTAAATAAAGAATGCATGTTGTACTTTTATCTGTTTATAGTTACATCATGGTGGATTGCAAGCTTGCGAGATATTGATTTTTCTCCTGCTTTCGATTTGTCAGTAACAACCAAACAAAAACCCAAAGAAAGACTGATGATTTAAATGTGCAGAACCTAGAAAAAAAATCAGAAGCCAAAAAGACAGGAAAACAAGCATTTCCACTATATGAGGTTTTAGGACATTATGCAAGGACATATTATCAGCTGTGCACTAAGGAAATGCTTGCCAGTAGCAGCAATTGTTAAAACACAGCTGGATGGTGGATTTTTAGGTGATTCTGTTGTAATATGCAACACACAGTGCAGTAATTACAGTACATTTTTTATTTAATCCTTGTCAAAATCAGTTGCCCAGTGTCCACATGGTCATCATTTTCAGTCTTGATCTGCTCTTGCTCAGTGGTTAAATCCATCTGAGCTCTGACCGATATGGTTGAGCCGAAAACCGAAAGTGCTGTGTCCATATGTTTTTTTGCTAATAAAAATACATAATCGTTACACTGGTAGATTTTATTTTATATGAATGAAATCAGAACATCTCCATTTAGCTTGACAGAAAGTGAGGATGTCACAGGAGTCTATTCAAGAGCAGGTGAGATGGATGGAAGGGGGCGGAGGTGTCAGGTAATGTCAGAGAGTTCAAAACACCTGAACAAGTCATTCCAAATTAACATGTTGATTGGATTATCTCTGTTTTTTTTTGGGGGGGGGGTGGTATTTATTTGGTGGATATGCTTTTTGGGGGGGCAGATTTTTGAGTGAAAAGTCACACTAGCATACTCCTGTTAAATTGAGAGCTCCTATGCAAAATGTTTGAAGGCTGCAGGTCTAGTAATATAATTATAGAAAATTTCACTTGATATTGTGCTGTAATAAAATCATATAGGGATTAGTAAATTGTTACATTGCATAAGCCTAGTGAAATGTCAGGGGGAAAATCATGTTATATTCAGTGTTTTTCTTTCACTTTAAAAAGAAGTAAGAAAATGCAGCATTTATCTCTGACTGCTGACTACTACATATACATGCTATAGATGTTCCAAAGTGTTATTTTTTTTCCTTAAAGGGGACATGTTATGAAAAACTTCCTTTTCAATGCTTGTGCACATACATCTGGGTATCTGGACTGCCTACCAATGCACAAATTTTGAAATAAGACACTCAGTCAGTTACTTTGGGGCTGCCTATTTCAGAAAACATGTGATTCAACAGCCATTCAGATTTGGCTCCCCTTCTGGGAGCTGTTCTGTTGTAGGTAAAGAGTGGAGCTTATTACAATTATGCCACCCCTTATCTTTGTATCTCCACCCATGGCTTAAGAACTGTCATTGTGACGAATGCACCTTTTTTTTTTTTCTCACAAGTGCCACACCCACTAGCATTATGTTGAAGCGAGCTAAGCATGGGAACTGCTATGCAGCACAGACCCCAGCCTCAGAGGACAGAAGTATTGTGTAACTGTTAGTTGAAAGTCTGTAAAATTTGGATAAGTAGAGACAAGTGTTTTCGAGTGCTCTTCAAGTGTTTTTTTTTTTTTAATATAAAAATTAACAATTAATAGTTAAACAAATGAAACAAAAATATTATACTTGGTCATTTATTTATTAAGGAAAATGATCCAATATTACATATCTGTGAGTGGCAAAAGTAT